>JAMZAV010002247.1:0-126076 GCA_024449915.1 Sweltsa coloradensis | reverse complement strand
AGCCAAACTACATCCAAGGCGACGGTTGTTCGCCCGCAGCCACGCGACTGTTAGGCGACGACGAACTCTGCACTGTTTACAGTGTTCTCTTAATGAACTTGACTGATGTATTTTGATAATGTCTATTCTCAATACAACAACAAACTGTTTGGAGCAAACCAAATTCAATGGCTAAGCAATTTTTTTAATGATTTTCAGTTTAAAAATTTTACTTTTTTACCACGAAAATGGTTTGCTTGGCGCTCATCAACAGGCAAAATGATCTTAGTTCTTTTCAATGCAAAACTAGGGAGAAAGAATGAAAAGCTTTGCTCAACTTCCATATCTCGCAGCATTCAAAGCCGAAGACTTTTGAAGGAGAGCTTGGCTGCCATTTTTTACAAATTTTTGTTTTTATGGTGGTAGTAATAGTACCACTAAAGCATTGGTAGGTCAAGCTTTCACAAAGTCTTTAGCTAGAAGAGCATGAGGTGGCCAAGACCTCGTTTATATAACTAGCGTTCTATGCAAGCTTAACCGTCGTTGCAACCTGCATTATTACCAGCGTAACCCACCGACTTGCATAGAACGCTAGTACCGTAATATAAACAGGGTCCCAGTCCAAGCAGAGAGATTCCAAAGAACCGGACACAATGATCATGTCGAGCAGAATTCCCAATGCTCTTCACAAGTCTCTGTCAACTAATCGTCGCCCATGGATCGCAGTTCGCGTTGGTCAACGTTACCTTGACACTATTTCAGACTGGTACGCAAATTCACGCATGGCCCTCAATGTGGAGAAGACTTCAAGTACTCTCTTCTCATGGTCTAGAAAACGGCCTCCTCCTCGGTTACGTCTCAATGATGTCGCCATACCATGGGCAACGACCAATAGATGTGAATGGGCATAATTTGAGACCTTAAGCTTACGTGGAGCCCACATATTCGGTCAGCAACTCAGAAGGCAACCGGTAAACTCGTCTCCCTGTACCCCCTTCTGCGGAATGCACAGCTCTCGGTAAGTGCCAAGCTCCGCCTCTACACGTCTGTAATCCGTTCAGCGGCGTTATACGCATCTCCTGTCTGGGGAGGATGTGCAGCATCCCACCGCGACCGACTACAAGTGGTGCAAAACAACATTCTTCGTGTGTCCCTTTCTCTCCCTCGCTGGACACGAATGTCTGAGGTTCACGCTGACCTCGGTCTGCAAACCGTCAACCAATGCATTGCTGCACAAGCTGCCAGATTTTACGCATCTCTAGAAGCGGTACCAAATCCCCAGGTTTCTGCACTTGCCCACATTATTCCGAGAAGAAGCGACGTATTCCCGCGCCCCATTGCAGCTCTTGGACCTCGTTTCTTGCCTCCACGTCGTCAGGCACGGCCCTCTGCGGGCTCGTCAACGTCTCATCGCCGGTCGTCGTCGAGTGGGTGTAGTGGACCCACGACTTAGACCTCCGCGACAATAAAAATAACTCTCCTTGGATGTCCTCTTGGGGGACTTTTCTGCCACGGATGCAAAACCTAGAAGTTTGTTGCCATTTTCAAGTTCCGGCGGTATTTTACGAAATCAACGGTGCCTGTCACCAATCACCATGCAGCGCAAGGACGCTGTCAATCGCCCAACTCTGGCACACATCAGATTTTAAGTTATAGGTGCTTCGCACCAGGCACTAAAACTACCAGGGGAGAGGCTTCGAGCCCCACGACCATTCCCCAAAACAGAAGAAGATTGTCTAATGAATAACCGAGTTAGTAGTCTCCAAGTCAAATCTATGTCTATGTTGTTACAGTGGTGTAATAATCAACCCCAGTCAGATGGCACGAAGTTCAATCATCTTGGTTTTATTTAAGTTAAGACTGTTCCAGCTCTGATGATCTCTGTTGAGTTTTGGACCCGAGAGATTCCATCTTCCAATACAACTTGAGGAACGGATCCTTATCTGGAAAGCTAAATTTCATTTTAAATACCGGGGATTGAATTGTTTTGTAGCTTCTTAAGATGGTTTGTGCAGGATGAATGAATATTGACAAACCAGGCTCATTATTTATTCTGTTAAACTTTTTTACCTTTTGTTTTTATTTTAAAAACTTGAAACTTTGTTGTTTAGAAAGTATGTGGCAATGGCTCTATTAGGCTATCAAGCCACATTGGTCTGGTGAGGTATTATTTGGTCCATAACCCTGAAGTGGGGCGTGTGGTTAACCGTCCTTCCTGCTCTTATACTTTTAGGCCCAAGTGGTTTTCAAAGTTGGGTAGTGCTGATGCGCAATTTTGAATGTAGAATGTACATACAATTTAAGTTAACATTTGGTTAAGCACTGGTGGAACAGTAAAAATGAAATTAACGTTTAACAAAAATTGAGTGCCAGGAAATCTTTTCTCGTCTAGGAAGAACTTTAAAACATGATAGTAGTAGGCATATAAACGGTTCCATACTATGGTACTGGTTAGTTACCACTACGAATTACTAATCGAATCGTCATGTACTCTACTCTAGAACTGTTTCTAAAACTTCTCACTAGCATTGTTTGTGTGAATCTGAATACTGTATGGTGCACACTACAACACTACACACAACTACACAATGCCCATCAGGTAGACCTTATGTTTCTAAAAAAGTGCTTCACACATAACATAGATGTTGACCCCTTAAAAAGACTGCAGCTCAGCTACAGAAGAGTAGACAGTCGTGGTGTGAACTTAGTCCCACCCTTTGCTAGGACTAATTCATATCAGGCTGGGTATTGGTATCGTGTTGCTGCGAAGTGGAATTCTGTGGATAAGTCCATCAAGTGCGCCCCTCTGGCTAAGTATGCACGTCACATTAAGGGATTGAATAACTAATGACAATTGTATTGACAAACACTGCTATTCCTTGGTACATGAATTTGGTATATTATTATGTTTTGTTGCCTGGTTCATAAAAAAAAACTCATCGACGTTTCTTTTTCTTCTACTCTACTATGCTCTGCGCTATCGTCTTTATCATCATCCTAATTGAAGTTAGTATTATATTTTTAATTAGTTTAAAAAAGCAGGTTTAGCACTATGTGTCATAGAGCTTTTAGCTCTTTCTAACCTGCTTAATAATGTCTTGGTAATATTTGCATATAGATGTAGATCTACCTGTGTCCTAACTCTAGCGTAAGTCTGTATCAATATGAATTATTGTACCGAAGAAATTGTAAAATAAATAATAACAATAATAACTACCTTAAGAATATTGGTCCGCACGCAAGCGTTGCAACTGTACAGATGTGTGTAAAGGGCTGGTCCATTGGATTGGGATATAATTATTAATAAGACCATCAATTACGGCATTTAGGTAACATCAATATATTTTGTTACAAAGTAATGTACGGTCGACTGTCAATCTAGAATTTGTCGTCAATGACAGACGTACCAAGATTGCAAATATGTTTATATCAATGCTTACCTACACTAACGTATAAGTATCAGTACCGTTTTTACACAGTATCATTTAAATTCTTCAACATGCATACATGATAATATTATAAATGTAGTATAAAACTATTTTATACAAATGAGATACATCCTTGTAATTAAAATTAACTATGAAGCTTGAAAGTAAGAAGCATTTATCTTGGATGTGAGTCTGTGAAAGGGTTTGAATATAAATTAGCCTGAGAATAATGGCAATTTTTTAATTAGGTAAACTTTACCTAGCTCACTGTACAACAGCTCCAAACAAGAGATTAAACAGTTACAATTTTGCTGTGACTTAATTTTATCAGCCTAGGTAATTAGCCTATTAGGATTTACCTAGTAACAATTTTATTTTTCAAATACCCTTTTTCATGTTGCTGTTGTATTGGTATGTTTAATATTTATTGCATAACTGGATGACGTGATCTCTGCTGTCGCACAAGATATAAAATTAAGGCCCATACAGTATATTCATTATTGGCGATGGACCAAGCGCGCACAAGAATAAAGCCAGCAAGTAGTTTCGGGCGTCACTATCCCACAGCGGATGTTATACTTGAAACTGGGTCCCCGACATTCCATCTGGCGTTGTGGTGTTAAGACTTGGCTACCGGAGCCGCCACGAGGTGGGCCGAGAGCCACCACATGAGCAGCGGCTGGATCCCCGCTACGAACAGCAGCAGGTAGAGTCTGCGCTTGTTGCCGGTCGACGCGCTGTACGGGTCGTTACTGCTGCTCGGCAGGACTTGCGCCTTCAGGGTGCGAACCTACCGGAGATAGGGAACACTTAGACGTTGCCACACATGACACTAGTCTCACATTATAATCCTCCCAGGATTGTATTGCAGGGTTGCCACCAACGAACTATTTTTATCCATGGGAGAAACTTTAAAAATCTTGGGAAATCCTATTTAGTAATTCGGGTATTATTACGTCAAGGAATTATCAATATTTTCAGACTCTCAAACAATGACACGTTGCAGCATTATTTTTGAGAATTTAACTAACATTACATGCAAGCATAGCATAGGCCTAAGAATCTGATCTTTCTTAGAGTATGGATCAACGTTTTAGTTTCCGCTATCGTGTAACTCACTGGGTTAGGCCTACTATTACCTGGTGCTACTGATGTTTTTATTAGCCTCTGTTGATTGCTATTTATTTACATTTAGGCTATACTGTAAACATGTTATTAATTTATTGGATTTTTAATTATGATAGGAAATCCTAAGACTTTGCCAAAAATCCTGGTATCCTTGAGACACCTTAAATGTCCTTGAAAATGGCAAAACAAAACTGTATGTATTGTATTGCTTACAAAAAACTACTGTTTTGGATAGGGAACCCAGCAGCTTACCTCGTTGGCGACTGCAGGGTTCTTGTAGATCGATATAAATTAGAAACAATAGACTTCTATGATCTATCTAGATACAACACTTCATCAAGGCCCTGTTTGGCCGAAACAGTTTTGACATTTTTCGTGTTGAAGAGCTCTAGCCTATTAATAGGACCTGTGTATATTTCTATATAATACATAGGTATCTACAAGAATCCCGCAGTCACCAACTAGGGTAAGCTGTTGGGTTCCCTATCCAAAACCTTCTTTGTAAGCTCATTAACCTAGCGGTTTGGCCACACCAATCAATAAGGAACTAGCCTTCATACCAGAACTCAAATATGTTAACAATAACAACTTATCAAATTTAAAAAATAACATTTTTGTTTGTTCTGGGTTCATAGTATTATTGTCAATTGTTAACGAAGAAAATTTAAATCTGGCTTCCCGCCAAAAGACAAGACGAAAAGTGGTGTGACGTAGGCCCTATTTGTATTCAGCGCAGCTGGGCGCAGACTCAAAGGAAGCTGTAGCAGACCTCTCCCCGTGCTCCCTGTCAGTTGTGTTACCGTTTAGATTTCTAGACTAAAAGAAATGCTGCATTATAAATGCTACCATAAGGGCATTTACATTTACGGTTTCAGAGGAGTTGACATGGCTGGCGCGCTAAACTCAAAAAATATATTTCATTCAGGCTAACTAGTTATGAATTTAGAAATCAGTAGAAATATTTTTGGGCTCACCTTGACCCGATAAAAATTTTTGAACTTGGTATTTTTCGAGCCAGGTCCCATCGGCAAAAATCTCCCATAAGAAATAACATGGGGACGATCTTTATTCTTTATGTCCAGTGACCTTGGAGGATTTTGATCCGAAAAAATACTGGACATTATTGACGTACTGGACAGCCTTTTCTGTAAATCCTCTACATTTTGTTTTGTAATTTGGATAAGTGGTTCAGTCAATATATGCTTATTACCAAGAAGGGGTGTGATTTAGGAATGCATATTTTTGCGTGTTAGAGTGTATTTGTGCACAGTTTGAAGGCACGATGTAATAATGAGCCACTTTAGATTGGTATGATGCTCTAGTATCTATGTGGAACAAAAAAAAAGCAAGTAAAGCCAATTTAAGAAATTTCCCCAAAGCCAATTTGAAAATTTCATTATCAAAAAATGTCAAAATTAGTATAAAATCACAGTTACAAGATATATTTTTTTTTAACTGTCATGACTATGACGTAAAACATTTTTTGGGGTAGTAGCGGGCTTTAAAGTGCTCGGCTTTCTAGATTTTCCGGGTAAACTGTTAATAATTTGGGTATCATATTTCACATGAACATTAATAAAGAATCAATCTATGACATCCAATAGGCGTAGCTATTCTGAAATTATTTTATTGATTTTTTTCAAAAATCGTGAAATCTCCGTAATTACTCAATTTTGGTCAACTTCAGGAATTTATTACAAGTGTACCGGTAGCCTAAAGATTTTTTTAAACGCAAATTTTCATACTGGATATCAATGTTTAAATCAATGTGAAGGCGTAGGTTAATTTTATAACCGTAAGATAAACGGTTTGATGGGAATTTCCAGAATTGAAATCAATGTTTTGGATTTCCCATTTTTTCATGTTTTAGACTTATGTCTCTCGATGGATCTTTATGGCTCATTTTTTGCAACCAATTGCGGCTATCAATATAAAAGTACTTCAATAACATTCATGCAAAATCTGGTAATGATATTACCAACCAACTAATCAGCAGGAATCACCAACACCTGAGCGCGCGCATTTGAGTTCGGCCAAGCTCAGGAGTTAGCGTTGTCATACCCTGTTCAGTCATTTTTGTAGCCTACTTAGGCCAGGTACCAGTCGAGATAAATATGAGCGACAAAGCGGCCATTTTGAAGCGGCCTACGGTGAGCATTCTGCAAACTACGTAAAAAGCTGTTCGTAACTCACGGCCCATCAGCGAGCGTTGGCGCAGGAATTCAAACCCCTATAACTTTGTAGGGCCTACACCCGTAGTAACTACGGATTTAATTTTTGTAAATTTCTTTTAATTGTGAAGATTATTTAACTGTGTTCTAGGAATAATAAAAAATGTAAAACATAAATTTGAAACCAAGGCTAGTTTCCTATTATCCAAGTACTTCTTAGTATTGTATTTCTTTCTTTCCTTGGACACAATACATGGTACCATGGCACATGGTTTGTATGGTGTGTTGGTGTTGTTTTCATTTGTAGGTGAAAATATAATAATAATAAATAAGAAGAAGAAAAACTGGCTCTAATTGATTTCTACACCAGAGAAATAAGCCTGCACTATGGTTATGCAGTGTTTGGTGAATCCATTAATATACAAATTACAAACCTTGTTCTAATATTAACTACGCCCTGGGCACAGTGTTTTAAAGTCCCAATAGGCCAAAGGCAAATGCTCAAGTAAAATAGGGGCGCCATGTTTCCTCATGGCCTGTTATATGACGTCAGCGAGTGATAGATCTGTGAATATAGCGCACCGAGCGACGCTTGAACGAACCGAATATTCACGAGCGAGGTCGATAACGGTAAGTATCTTCCAGATCCCTTGATTTACTTCTGATGCCTAGTGTACATCACACAACACATACGACCTGTAGGCTACATAGATATGAAATGTTAAATAATTTCTACACTTACCAAGAAAAATGCAAGAGAAATGCTGCAATATATTAGGCCGATGAAGTACCCAGTCCTTTGAAACACCAAGCTAAGCAATATAGACACTATGATCCTGTGGAGAAATAAATGCATTTGATTAGTTTTCAACAAACTTAGTACAAAAACAACAATCCTAACACAGCACAACACATACCTAAGTTGACATAGGGCCTAACAAGGTGACACACACACAGTTAGTTAGTGTTAGTTAGTGTATGTTATGTGTATGTTATGTGTATGTTATTGTTATGTCACTTATGTTGTAACCGTACGCCTTCCTTAGAATGGACTTAGGTCTTTTTGGTATTAGTTGTTGGAATGAGTCTACCAGTGATCAAACTCTTTTGTCGGAGAATTAGAATATAGATATAATAATTTTTGTTTTTATGGATTGGGCTATAATTTATTCAGATTCACAAAGAAATTTCATTCTAAAATACTATAACCATCTTGTGATTTGATTCAGCATTACCTCTGTTAAATAAAAATATAGTGTTCTAGATTTATTATTGTATATTACGGCATTTAAATTCATTATGTGGGTTGTGACGATTGCTTGAGCATTAGGCACTGACGCCATGAGAGTTCGTCAATGTCGTACATAAAATTCAAGTTTGCTGAGCTGTGATTGGTGGAAGACGTTTAGTTGGTCTTTGGGACGCCGTTTGCCCGGCCATCTTTTAGGACAGACAGTGCTTGTAGGAGTCTTGAGAGAGGCGGTAGTGCCGTCGAATTGTACGGGAGACCCAGTGAGTTTTGGGTGTGGGATTTCAGTGATGAATCTCTCTAGTTTGGAGAGATTCTATTAGTAAAAGAATTACATCGTCGACGAGGGCTATCGCGAGGCCTACATAGATAAAGAAGCATTACTAGAGAATCAAGTTACGTGTGATTAGCGATTGTGTTTCGGTAACGAAGCGAGACAGGTTCGGCATATCATAGGATCGAATTTCAAGTTGTATTAACTTACTGAAATCCACATTGGGATAGGCATTACGGGTTAAATAACGTGCCAAAGTGAAGTCAAAGGTAAAGTGATTCGTCTGCCGATAATAAGAAAAGCCAGTTCTAGTAAAAGATGGTTTATTTTTGTCATAACGGAGAATCGAGCGCCTAGGCCTACTAAGCCATAGAGTGGAGAGGACGGTAAAACGAAGCGAGCTAGGTTCAGTAATATTGCAATCATTATACAAGTGACGGGTATAGAATAGCTTTGATAGCTATTTCTATCGTTGATTAAAGAGTTGGGGCGACATTCATCTTTCAATTTGCGTGTGAATTAATAAAAATCTCGGATGGAAAGTGAATCGTTGTGATAAAAGGAGTGATATTCGGCGGGCCATAATCACCAAAGTGAAGTTAAAACAGGTCATAGTTTATGACAGAGTGGACGGGGATACGGGTCCTAGTAATAAAAGACGTAGAACTGTTTGACGAATATTATTCTACATAATAAATATCTAAAAGTCCCCATTAGAAATATAAAGGCTTCGTTTTTATATCGCCGGGAAATAAGATTGCAAAACTTTTTAAAATGGCGAATCATGGCGCTAGTATGATTTTCAAGCTGAGAATTCGTGACGTCACACTGGAATGACGAATCAAGCTGTGATTGGTTGTTAATACAGATCAAAAATAGATCGATTAGATCGCGACTAAAAATAAAGATGGCGTTGTTTACATATTGCCGTGACATCTGTCAAAGTGCTACATGACTGTTTGCGGGTTTATTTGAACATTTCTTCGAATTATTGGAACGATTTATACTCATTGAGAACTAATTAAGTGAGCTACAGAATTATAACAATAAATCAAGATAATTAAAGTTCGATTATTTATAAAAAAACTTCAAAACAAGAAGATCTACAGAAGGATATTGTCGTGGTAGGACAAGACCGGATCACAAAAGAATACGACGAGACTGGATTGTCATTGCGTGTGGATTGGATTAAGCTGGACTGTTCTTCCACGGCATATTGGATGGAGGGGATGTCTTAAAGCTGACAAGTGATGAGTATTTTTAACAACCTATTTAAAATTTGCCGATCTGTTTAGGCCTAATATCACTAAAGTTACCTTCAAGGGTATTTTTCAAAGCTGTCAATCTGACACAACAAATAATAATATTAGAAAATGTATGTATTCTCTAGATAGAAATCAGTACTGATTAGGTAGGATACATGTTATGTATTTCTCATATCGAGAATCATCTGCTTTGAAACCGAGAATACAGCCCAATCTATGAAGACGAGTCTACATCATTATTTTATAATGACTGTTTTTTTTAACTGGTGGTATTTTTTCTAAATTCCTTTCAGTGGGATTTGGTCCGGATAGCAGTGGTGTTCTCAATTTTGGTGGGATTGGTGAGTCTATGTTTTTGTGTATGATTGATAGAAATTCCTTGGCTTAGTAGAACCATCTCAGCATACACATTAGGTAGAATATATTTCTAATTCCATTCTCATTGAGAGATCGGCCCGTTTCGTTACATTGGTATCCATGTGAGGCTTCTTAATTGATCGCCTGAGAGGGTCCGTTTCGTTACATTGTCACACAAAGTGGGGGCTATTTGAATGAGTAAAACCATCTCCCGAGAGAGAGTGCGTTTCGTTACAATGTGTATGTATGTTATGTAATGTACATTTACATATTGTGTTGATATATTTTATTTTTACTACATTTTACATTTAAGTTATGACAAATCCTATACTTTTGTACTTATGTGAAGTCTTTGGATGCTAATAAAAATGAAATGAATGAAATGAAATGAGACCTACGATTAAAATATCATTTATATTTTATTTTAACTATAGATAGCTTATTTGTTGGTTACCTATTTTTTTAACTGTTGAATGCCTTTTGAGTAGGCCTACACTACATCTAGTACGTATATTTTCAAGATGTGATAAATAATAGACGTCCAATTAGAGTAAGCCTGGGTTGCCACCAAGAAAAATAAAAATCCTGTTTGAGCAGATCAAAAATCCTTAGAAATCCTTAAATGAAACACCCAAATCCTTAAAAATCCTTAAAATGCCTAAATGTACCAATTTCAATACGATATCGATATATCATAATGTAATTGTTGTAAAAAAATTGAATATATAATTTTTTATAGAGTAGGTAGGCCTATTTTTAATAAATAAATTTTTAAAAAATGTATAAAGAGTCTACCCACTCAGTTATATAACTGATTTTCAGTGGGACACAGTAAATCAAAGCGACCAAGCCAACCTGTAGGCCCCGAATCAATCGGGAAAAAAAATGATTCGAGGCCAAATAGGGTTGATAGAATGATAAGGTATCACCATAAATGCCTATTTTTACGATCTCACAACCGCGTGTTATGACCCGGCACCTCCACCATATGCACCAGCCAGGTTAATTTAATTAAGACTACCTACCCGGCACCTCCACCAAAATTCAGAAATTTTACATTTTTGGTGTAAATTTTGATATTTATACATCGAAAAGATTCCCACTTATCAATATCGCATTGAAATATAGAATTTTTGACCAGCCCTAGTTAAAAACGGCGTAAAACGTTAATATTTTTTTTTTATTTATTTATTTTTTTATTTTTTTAATCCGTAAATTGCGACTAAAAGTCCTTGTATCCGTTTTGCACCCTCAACATCCGTTAAAACGGATAAAATCCGTAAAAACGCCAACCCTGGAGTAAGCCTATGCCTATTTTATTCTTATTTTCCTTTTTTATTAGGTAGGCCTGCCCACTTTAATTTGAACGAGTGAGCGTAGCGAACGTAGTGATTTCCATTCGACTTAAACGGCCCTTATTGTTTTTCTGCGTGCGTGCGTGTGTGTGTGTGTGTGTGTGTACGTTAAAAATCAGCCGAATCGCTGAACAGATTGCGCTGAAATTTTAAACGGACATCCGGTACGAGTTTATTGAGAACTGCTAACAAAATCAGCAAGATTCATTGCGATTTAAACATACAAGAAATAATAAACTGAAAAATAGACTTCCAATGTTATGAAATTATTTTAACGACAATGTTTTAGATTTTGAAAAGATATTTTTTGTTTTTTATTTACCTGGCAGTGAAATGCCGTGTCCATTCAAGGTCTGTCGAATGTTTTAAGTCAAAGTACCCCCAAATTCCGCTCGTAGATTGAGTAAACCTTGCAATGTTTTCACGTATTTCGTACTGGCTATGTTTACCATAGTAGGCCCTATTGCCACAGATGATGGACTTCACTGCGTTATATGCATTTCAAAACATGTTTAATAATTTTTTAAATACAATCTCGAAATTACAAAATCTTTCCCGACCAGGGGATTGAACCCACGTCTCCCATATTTCGGCTATAAGGGCGCTTTAGCCAACTAGACCAGGGAAACGCCAAAGTCGTAGTTAGACGAGTGAGAGAGTCATGTGGTGAGTACCCGGGAACATATGCATTTAAGTTTGATAATTATATTCGTATAAATAATAGTTTTTTAAAGTTTAGTTGGCATACGGGGACGGGCGCGTCAACTGTAAGGTCATAATGCGCCTCTCTAGCCTATGATAGGCTAGGTAGGCCTAAGGTAGGGGAAGAAAAGTAATGTAATCGGGTACAATGTTTTAGATTTTGAAAATATATTTTTTGTTTATTATTCGCCTGGCCGTGAAATGCCGTGCCCATGCAAGGTCTGTCGAATGTTGCACGTCAAGGTACCCACAAAATTCGCTCGTAGATTGAGTAAACCTTGCAATATTTTCACGTATTTCGTACTGGCTATGTTTACCATAGTAGGCCCTATTGCCACAGATGATGGACAACACTGCGTTATATTATGCATTTCAAATCATGTTCAATTATTTTTGAAATACAATCTAGAAATTACAAAATCTTTCCCGACCGGGGAATTGAACTCACTTCTTTCACATTTCGGCTACAAGGGCGCCTTAGCCAACTAGACTATAGGGAAACGCCAAAGTCGTAGTGAGACGAGTGAGCGAGTCATGTGGTGAGTACCCGGGAACATTTGCATTTAAGTTTGATAATTATATTCGTATAATAATAGTTTTTAAAGTTTAGTTGGTATACGTGTACGGGCGCGTCAACTGTAAGGTCAAAATGCGCCTCTCTAGCCTATGATAGGCTAGGTAGGCCCAAGGTAGGGGGAAAAAGTAATGTAATCGGGTACTTAACACATGGCTCACTCACTCGTTTACAACGACTTGGCGTTTCCCTAATATTTTTAATGTTTTCATATTAGCCCCATGTTCAGTTCAGTTAGTTCAGTTGTTGTTTATTGCACATTCATCTAGGTATCTTTGTGTAACAACACCAATACATTGTATGTACACGGTCAGTAGAGTAGTAGAACAATACGCCTACATAATAACCATTGGAAGACACATGCAACAAACACAACACCCATGTAGACGTTGTAGAGTACAAAGTGCTAATACAATTAAAATAACAATGCAATTTGCTTCTTGATCAGGTCACACCAAGCTCTCACAGATAGGCCTATGGCCCTATAGTACTAAAATATTATACTATTTAAAAATTTAAAAAAAAAATACATAACCAGAAAGACCTGACAGGTAGGCCTACATAACCAGAAAGACCTGACAGGTAGGCCTACATAACCAGAAAGGCCTGACAGGTAGGCCTAAAGCCTACATAACCAGAAAGACCTGACAGGTAGGCCTACATAACCAGAAAGACCTGACAGGTAGGCCTACAAGGTTAGTGTTGAAATAGCTCATTAATGCTGCATAGCCCTTGCGGTTATAAAGTTTTAGAAGTATTCCTGATACGCATGTCTTTTCAATGTTGGCAATGTGTTTAGATGCAGAACATGGTAAATCTTTACTACAAGGAAGTCTTGACTCTTTTGAGTCAACTCAAGACAACAATGCAGAACATGCACATCTGGTTTAATGACAGATTAACATGGACTACTACATGGTGCCTAGTGTATTGTCATGACTGTGGCTGTGTCTTGAAACTGTGCACAAACAAATTTACACTCAACCATGCAAAAATAAAAAATCTGCATTTGCAAAATCACACCCCTTCTTGGCAATCAGAATATTTGACCAAACTACTTGCCTATATTTAAAAAAAAAAAAAAGCGGATTAATGAAAACTAATAGAACAGCGATGTGATGTCAAGTGCACGCGTTTGTTGTCGGCCACAGATCTCTCAATCCGGTATTAGTGTTCATATTCTTGATAGGAAAGAAGAATGTGATTTGCATGGTAGGCTCTGCCTAATTTATGAATAGCTAAAAAGTAAAAATGGAAATACTTTTGTGCACCTGCATTTTGCATTGAACATAAAAAACTCTTAAATTGCCCTCAATATAAAGGTAAAATGGTTGACTTACCCAACGTATTTGTATCCCCCATACGCTATCAAATCAAAAGTTTTCAAATTGGTCTGTATATTAGTGATGTATAATGTGACCAGCTCAACCACAATCTCAACAACCAGCCACGCGAGGGCGGTGCTCGCCTGGATGCCCAGCTGCTCCGGACTAAACCTGGAACAAACAAACAGGGCACGTTTACTAGGCATACACTTCAGTATTACAAACTAGGTAAGTCTACAAGGTAGGACCAGGCTACTACTGAATATGAACACAAAATGAAATAGCAATCATTCGTGGTAAAATATCAGTGCATGAGAGGGCTACTCTATGCCTAAAGCCTGTCTCATTGATCTCGTTGCCTGAAATTGAAGAGGGACGGACCCAATTAACCTAGGGCGACGGTCGTTCGCCCGCAGCCAAGCGCACGCGAATGCTAAAGGCGATGACTAACTCGACTTTGTATACAGCTACCCGAGTTGGGGGGTTTTCAGCTATCTGCACACGCCGTCCCGAAAGATTTACAATCTTGAAACTCGGTATATGACCTGATATGTGGTCCATGACATACCAAAAAAAAAAATCAGCCCGATCAGATAACCCGTTCTGTGTTAAAAAAGTGCGTAAAAATCGACTAAAATATTCCGGCTGGCTGGTGGTTGGGGGGGGGGGGGGATTCTGCCAGAGAGAAATAAGAGCCTACAGAGAAAACGGTACATCTTAGAACTATGAAACTTGGACCACACTTAGATGTACCTCAGACTCACATACTTCCGCCGAGAGACAAGCAATATTCCACCCCCAACAACCCCTTTGTGTGTGTCATCTTTGTGTGGCTCGTTGGTCTTGTGGTTAGTCGTTAGCGTATCTGCTTCCAATGCAGAAGGGCCAGGGTTTGATTCCCGTCAATGTCAGGAGTTTTTTAGCTTCGGATTTGGCCTTAAGTCCATCAGTTCTTGTCTTAGGAGTTTGTAAACGGTGACTTTGGAGCCGTCCTAGCAACGAAGCACATAATAAATTTCAGAGTTGTTCTGAATCGGCCTTGTTGATTCTGGCGTTGATTTGCGGGTGTTCGCACTGTCCATACCACTGATTGCTATATTTCCTATTAAAAATATCGATCTTTGGTTGGTTATCGCTCACTCGTCGATTGCGCCGGGGCCTGCAGGGTTGGCTTGGTCGCTTTGATTTAAAGTCCCCCACTGAAAATCAGTTATATAACTGAGTGGGTAGACTCTAAATAAAATTTATTTATTTATTTATTTAAAATAATTCATAGCTCTAACCCAAAATTGAATTTTAAATCAAATTAGTTATTAAAATTATGTGTAAATGTGTTTAAACCCAATCGGCCTATTCTCATTATATTTATCACATTTTGTCAACCCCCATCCCTAATAGTTTATGTTATTTATACCTTGATTTCCAGCATTCACCACGAAGGCACCTAATGAGTTATCATCATGAAATTTGACATGATGGTACATAATAATATGAAAAATAATCCGCCGAGAGGCAAGTGATATTCCACCCCCAACATCCCCTAAAATTGGAATAATTCATAGCTCTAATCTAAAATTGATGCTTTATTCAAAATAGTTATTAAAATTATGTTTTAATGTGTTTTAACCCAATTGGCCTATTCTCATTTCCCAAACCTTATTTTTTCAACCCCCATCCCTTATAGTTTATATTATTTTTACCTTGATTTCCAGCATTCACCATGAAGGCACCTAATGAGTTATCAGCATGAAATTTGGCATGACGATACATACTAATATAAAAAATAATTCGCCAAAAGGCAAGCGATATTCCACCCCCAACACCCCCTAAATCATCCCCTAAAATTGGAATAATTCATAGCTCTAACCCAAAATTTAATTTTTATTCAAATTAGTAAATTATGTTTTAATGTGTTTTAACCCAATCGGCCTATTCTCATTTCCTAAACCACATTTTTTCAACCTACATCCCTAATAGTTTAGGTATATTATTTTTACCTTGATTTCCAGCATTCACCATGAAGGCACCGAATGAGTTATCAGCATGAAATTTGGCATGATGGTACATAACTAGGAAAACGCTAAAGTTCCGTCGCGTTGTTGAGCGAGCACCGGTACGTGCAACACGACCCGAGTACGACATTCCCATAATGTTACATACCAATAAGTCTTTAAGGTCTTGACCGATTTAGCTGAAAATTTGTAAAATAGGAGAGAATGGATAAAATCCACCGCCATCTAGAGGACCTTGACATCATTTCTTTGGGAAAACTATTTTAACTCTTTGATAACAAATAATACACTGCTTCCTCGATAGTATTTTGATCACTTCTAGGTGGCAGTGCATAGTGACCAGAATTCTCGTGCGACTTTTCGTTGCCATGGTAACGTTACTTTTGTTTAAATGTAATTTAAACATTACTAGTTAGCCTGAATGAAATATATTTTTTGAGTTTAGCGGTTAAGTACCCCTTTAACATTTTGGTGCAAACCACAACCCGATAGAACAAATGATGGAGCTTCCAAGTGATCCAGACTTTACCTCTGCGTTCTGCGTCAAAGTTACCGGTAGGTTTTCTCGAGCTTAGCCAACAGTCTTAAGAGGGTATGCTGAGGCTAGAACGGAGGCGAGTTTAAGCGTTCAGCTTTCTGGATTTTTCGGGTAAACGGTTTATAACACCATTATCAAATTTCACACTAACATTTATAAAGAATAAATCTATGTTTTCCATTATGCGTATTCCTAAATTAATTCATTGATTTTGAATTAAAATTTAGTGAAATCACCAAAATTTCTCAATTTTGGTCAACTTCGGGAATTTATTCCAAGTGTACAGATTTTTTTAACTCAAATTTGCATAATGGATAACAACGTACAAATCCTTGTGAACGCGCTGGTCAATTTGGTTTTATCGTAAGATAAACGGTTTGGTGGGAATTTCCAGAATTGTAATCCATGTTTTGGATTTTACATTTTTCACGTTTTGGACTTATGTCTCGCAATGGATCTTTAAGGCTTATTTTGTGCAACCAATTACGGATATCAATATAAAAGTACTTTATTAACATCCATTCAAAATTTGGTAATGATATTACCAACCGTTCAGCAGAAATCATCAACACCTGTTTGCGCGCATTTGAGTTGGGCCAAGCTCAGCGTACCCTCTTAAATGCTTGTGGATAGATGCAAAGTATTTGAATTGCATGACAATTGACAACTTCACAGTCCTTGACAGCACTCTTTCCCCCACTACTAACCATCCCTTATCAACTACCGTACTTAACAGTGTTCCAGTTTAATTCTAACACCAACTTACATTTTCTTTAGTCCTATCTATCTGTCTGTCTGTCACCATGTGAAACCTTGATTTTATAGTAGGCCTACCCTTGATGCTATTTGTAATATTATTATTAATTATTTTATTAATTACTATGTATAATTCACAGTTTACACAGAAATTAAAAAAAGTGCCTCCACTGGTGATTGAACCTGGGACATGCATGCAAGGTGCATTCATATCTTCCATTTGCCATAACATTTTTTGTTACCATATTTTGCCATTTTAAAGTTGATTGGCAATTTTTTTCAACACTCATATTGTTGATTTAAACTAGGGAAACGCCAAAGTCGTTGTTAGACGAGTGAGTAAGCCATGTGTTGAGTACCCGGTAACATTACTTTTTTCCCCTACCTTTGGCCTCCCTAGCCTATTATAGGCTAGAGTGGCGCATTATGGCCTTACAGTTGACGCGCCTTACACCAACTAAACTTTAAAACCCTATTATTTATACGAATATAATTATCAAACTTACCTAAATATGCAAATGTTGCCGGGTACTCAACACATGACTCGCTCACTCGTCTAACAACGACTTTGGCGTTTCCCTAGTCTGGTTGGCCAAGGCGCCCTTATAGCCGAAATGTGGGAGACGTGGGTTCAATCCCCTGGTCGAAAAAGATTTTGTAATTTCTGGATTGTATTTTAAAAATTATTAAACATGTTTTGAAATGCATATAACGCAGTGTAGTCCATCATCTGTGACAATACTATGGAAATCATAGCCAGTACGAAATACGTGAAAATATTGCAAGGTTTACTCAACCTACGAGCGGAATTTGGGGGTACCTTGACGTTAACATTCGATAGACCTTGCATGAGCACGGCATTTCACAGCCAGGTAAATAACAAACAAAAAATATTTTTTCTCATTGTCGTTAGGTAAATAAATTTCTTTACATTGGCAGTCTATTTTTCAGTTTATTATTTCTTGTAGGTTTAAATCGAAATGGATTGTGCTCATTTTGTTAGCAGTTCTCAGTTACCTGGTCATGGATGTCTGTTTAAAATTTCAGCTCAATCTATTTGGCCATTCCGTATGGGACCGGACAGACATACATACAGACAAAGCTCACGGCCAAGGCCCGATCAAGTAGCGCTAGGAAAGACTTCGTTTCGCTGCGCTCACTCGTCTAATCACAAAAAAATCTGATTTAAATCAAAAAGTTGAAAAAAAAAAAAAAAAATCCAATTTAGGCCTAAATCAAAAAAATCATGATTTATGATTTTTTTAATAAAAATAAAAAAAATCACACACCCTGTTACTAGGTAAACAGTAACTAGGCAGTAGGCTAGGGTTGCCATTCATCCCGCTTTCGGCGGGACAGTAGGCCTACCGATATCCAATTTTATGTCCCGCGTTCCGCCAAGGCACCCAGCGGGACACAATTGTCCCGCTTAGTAGAAAAATTGTTAAAAGTCCAATTTACAATATCAGATATATGCAGTCCAAAACATGCAAATCTATCAACAGCAACCTATTTGGGCCACGGGCGGCGAGTGCGTCGCCAAAGTACTTGGCTTGGCTCGACAGTCAGCACTTTGGTTAGTGTTGTTGATAGGGGGCGGAGGGGTAGTACCGTGTACATCGCGAAACCTCAGTGTGACTCATTTCCGTTTTTTTTAATTTTTTTATTAAATTATTAGGTAGCCTACTTAAAGTGTCATTAGTGTTCCAAATTCCAATGCATTTTTGTTGGTTTTCTGTTTTTTGCACTACAAAAAGTACAATATTTCGTTATTGCATTCAGTCCAGCATTTTTATCTAAAACGCTTCAAACGCACTCTAAGAACCTAGTTTTTTAAATTTCGCCTGCGGCGCTATAGTTGGCTCCGCCCCCCAAATCCCTCGTGCTATTTTCTCTGAAAGGATTTGTCCCGCCGCCTTGAGTTTAAATTATGGCAACCCTACAGTAGGCCCACGAGACTCAAGGAATCCAACCGAGAAATTGCATAATTAATCCAACTCGACCTGGGATTGAACTCAGGTCTCCCGCCGACTGAAAATTAGAGAATAACCGAGGAATATGGAGGAATTAATCAATCACATAAGCAAAGCCTAAAGGCCCAAACCAACAGGCACGGACATACCTATCTTGCATGCCGAGTACCAGGCCTGCGACCAACACATATGTCACGTATCCCATGACCGGAATATACAGATCTGGGGCGTTTATCTCGTGTCGGGGCTGCACCGGTTCGTCCTGCTCGTACTTCACCGACCAATCAGAGTGCGTGAAGGGGAAGAAGAGGAGCGCCAGTTTCTTGGTGACGTACGCCGTGTCGACGGCAAAGTAGTACTTGAGCCTAGAGACCGCCACGTATTTCTCTATCTCGCGGTCGACCATCTTGCGGCCGGAGCCCACCAGCGCCTGGCCGTACTGCATGGCCACGTTGGACACGAGAGGGTCGTTGAGGAACTGGCCCGGGATGGCGAAGCCCTGGTCCCGAGGGGGATAGCCCGGACTCGCGGTGTACTGGGGCGGAGGGACGCTGCGGTTGTCGAAGGCGTACGAGGGGTCGGACCCTGGAGGCGGGACTGCGTAGGGATTGTACGGGGGTGGGTAGCCTGGCGGACTGAGGACTGATGGATCACCAACATGCTTTGCCTTCCTGGGCTTTTGAGCAGCTGTAAAGAAGAAAACAGAGAGAGTTAGTTCTAGTTATAGGCCGAGGTTTTCTTGAAAAGGTGCCTAATCATTACGAATGGTAGGGCCTAGAGTACTTAAACCTAGGGAGCCAGTGGCGTAGGCCTAAGCGTAGGCCTACAACTAAAAATCATTTTTGGAAGGAGTTAGGCCTAGTGGATGAGGCAGCGCAAAAATTACAGACATACATTTTGTAAGCAGTTCAAGAGTTGTCCTGGGAAGCTTCTGCACTACCTACCTACAAGTGTTTAAAAGACCAATCACTTGATATAAGTTGACTTGGACATGCCTGTGTTGGCCAAAGAGATGAGTCACAAGTGTGATGGCTTAACTAGACCTTGACCTAGACCTATGGTTAACTTATTTGTACAATACTATTATAACCAGGTATTGTATAAAACCTTAGGCCTACTTGATGACAACATCTAATACTTGCCTACCATGACTGTAGGCCTATAGGCCTACTTGTGTTGGCACATGAGTGCAAAACAGATGGCTACATAAAAAATATAAATATCAATATAGGCCTAGCAAAGATTCTAAATATCCTGTGTAGGCCTAGAGGCAGAGGTTCTTTGTACATGGAAGACCTACATTGGGTTAATTGATTGATTGATTGATTGATTGTTTTATTAGCCTGTTGATAGGTACATAGTACAGATATAGGCATTGTCACGTAATACTAAGCTAGATAGGCTGATACAATAATAAAATAATAAGATACATAAATAGATAGTGTCAGATCTAAGTAAATTAGTAAATAGGAGCTAATTTCAAACAATGGGCCACAGAAGTTAAGGCACTCAAACACAATCCTCGCAATGGGGACCATTGTTGGAAAATCGCAATTTACGATAATAGTATCGCAGACTTAGGTCTACAGACCAACATTATGTGTCCCTATGTTTTACATGGTACCTACCCGTACGTACAGTATTGGGTACTTGTGTAGTTGGTGTGACCCAACTTTTCAATACCGTTTTTTTTCAACTAAAATCAACATAAACACTCACCATTGATGAAATAAGTCAAGAACAACTCATTGTGTACTATTTTATTACATTCCAGCACCAAAAATCGAAAATAGAATCATCACGTTTTTGGTGTAGGCTAGGGTAACAGTAGGCCTAACAAAAAAAACTTCAAAACCTTTAACCTCGCTATTTTAAACGAAAGTAGCTACTTTTCCATTAAACGTCATTTTCTGTTTTAAATAGCGACGTTAAAGGTTTTGTATGTTGAGTCAAAAAAAAATTTTTTTTTTGAAAAGTTGGGTCACACCAACTACACTGCCTACTGAGACTTAGCTTAGGCCCTTTTCAGGGTCCACTAGATACCTAACAGCTGCTGTAAGGTGGGTCTTCGCTTGTACTTCCACAATGTATAAGCGCCATCTTAGTTCCCTAAGTCAAGGCCTGCTTGATAATGTGTCTACTGAGTGCGCGAACACATTATCCAATGGACCTTACAGAGTTCCCTAAGTCAAGGCCTGCTTGATAATGTGTCTACTGTCACATTATCCAATGGACCTTACAGAGATTTTGTAAACAAATAGCAGACTGCAGCTGGACGTCAATATCAAAAGTCGGTTGTACATTTGAATGCAATAAATACATAAATAGGCTACCACCTGTATAATCTTTGATTCTTATGTTGGCAGGTAACATTATGATGTAAATAATTTTCATATCTTTCAACTTCATATGTCAATTTTCATTTGCATAATGGATATTAGGACCCGAGGCAAACTGTCCAGATACCGGTAGGCATAATGCCTATTAGCATTGATGATGTGGTTGGTAAGATAAAGATGAGTCCAAGCCATAGGCCTACTTGCACCATGTAGGCCTATAAACCAAAACCTCATGAGGCAAACTTGAACTTGAATCTGATATTTCTAGGGCCAAGCCCTAGGCCTAAGAACGCGAGACCTAAGCTCTAGGCCTACGACGACTTCTACAAGGTCTAGGCCTAGGCATTGTCTATGAAAAAACCACACAAAGACGAGGGCCTAGCCTAGGCTTATGCACATACAATCTTTTATCGTGGAGTTGTAACTACATTTTAGACACAAAGGTAGGCCTAATATCAATGATAATATTGATAATAATCCACAATGCCCAATCTTTGCTGTCCATGATCTGTCAAAACAAAACAAAAACATATCACATTCTGCTACGGATAATATTACAGAGCGTGTTCGGAGCGCTCCAGATTATTTTTAAAACACACGCAGGGATATAAGATGGCGGTTTGTTTACATCAGGTGAGAAGACCCAGCTTACAGCAGCTTAGCATAAGTATCTAGTGGACCCTGGGCCTTTAATGATAAGAGATCCCCATAATGAAAATGTGTGACACTAAAGGGCGCTCTAAAACAGCTCAACAATAGCATCTCGTTACCGTTAGGCCTACACTTACCGGGCAATGTTAAATCTCCCGTTAACGTTGCAGGACCTCGTTCCTGGGCTGTTATTCCTTTATCAAGCCAATGGCAAGGCAATACACCTAGACTAAGCCAAGACCTCTAACTTCTATTACTAGACTAACTACTGAGAAATAACTATTTAGGGCTAGGGGTAGTCACCTAGGGTCCTAGGCCTAGGCCTAGACTTTACACAATCTCACAACTCACAAACAAAGCAAAACATGGTGAAGGTAGCAACAAGGTTTCATGCTATCTAATATCTAAAAAGCAAATCTATGAGTGGATATAATAAAACCACGTAGCCAACTACTTCGATTAACGGTACTCTTTCGGATGGTAGCCTATGCCCCAACTTTTTTTTCCATTAAAAACAATTCAACCTTTAACGTCGCTATTTCAAACGAAAGTACTTTTCCTTTGGAAGTGTTTTATATTTAAATTAGCAACGTTAAAGGTTTTGTAGGTGGAGTATTTTAGTGAAAAAGGTTAGTATACTGACCGCCATGTTGGCGTAGTGTTGTAAAGTTGGGGCATACCATCCGAAAGAGTACTCGATTAACTACATCAGCCTAATTACAAACAGCTTTACAAAATTACAACAGCCGGTCAGCCATAACCTAAAATTGCATCAACGCTTCACCACATTCTGAGTTTGATTGTGAGCACCTACACTTACGATGTCTTGCTCCTTGGTTTGCGTTGTAATTCATTTTTCTAAGTTTGAGTACCAAATTTTAATAATTCAGCCTTTTTATATGAATTAGGCTAAATTTGTGACAGCAAAAGTTCAACATTCGCCAAAATATGTCGTCTCGTCGACAATTTCCAGGATGACAACTTAAAATTACAGAATAAAATATTGTGAAAAAGTATCAGAATTGCAACATCTGAAAGAAAAACATTTGTCCGCGTAATTTAAATAACAGTTTGGCATTGAATTCAATTCAAATTTATTAAAATAAGTTGCAGTGCTACAAGATTGCACAAATATAAACAAAATATTATCGATTACCCTACACAATTCTCTCTTTGTTTCCAAAAGGCTGACATGGCAAAGTACGATCCTACTGCCAGTGGCGTAACTAGGCCTTGTTTTTAGGCATGGGGGGGGGGGCGGCGAACATTGCCCATGAAACAATTGTCTCGAGAAAATTATGTTTGATGGGAGGGGGGGGGGGGGCAATTGACAATGCATTTTACTAGTTTTTTTAGCGCGGTTTGGTTTCATCGATAAATTAAAACATTGTGAAGATTTTCAGTTTACAAAATGTTGCCACAAAAAATTGTGCCCCCTCCCCCCTGGCCAAATTAGGGGGCGGTTGGCCACCTTTCCCCCCGTAGATACAACACTGCCTAGTGCAACAACAAACAGCAACGGAACAGTCTCACGAGGGTTACTACAACTGTGACTGTGATGTAGGTGGGTGGGCTCAATGGTTGGGCTGCACTGTTCGGGGCCATGTATTTTGAATGATATACCAAGGTATATTTGATCACAAGCCCTGAACAAGGGAGTTCGTGGTGGGGGTGCTGAGTAAAGAAAGAGAATAATATATAAAAAAATAACTACATTCTGTTCGTGCATTGAAATCTTGTTGGTAGAGGTGTTTATATGCAAAGTTTGGTTGACGCCAGCCCCGCCCCAATGACGCTCAGGGTCACAGAAAAAACTAAATCATGTATTCGGGTCTTGTTCGGTTTTTCATGTGACAACTGAGCTGGAAGAAATACCAAGGACCGAAGTCTTGACCGACATCTGATTCTGACATGAGGTGTAAAGTCATCTGACATCTGACAGACTCATACTGACAATATTGTTCTGGCATGAGATGTACGAACATCTGACATGAGGTGTCCTGACATCTGCCATGAGATGTACGGACACCTGATTCTGACTTCTGACATGAGATGTACGGAAACCTGATTCTGACATTCGACATCAGATGTACGAACACATGATTCTGACACCTGACATGAGATGTATGGACATCTGATAATGACATCTGACAGACTCATACTGACATGTTCTGGCATGAGATGTACGGACATCTGGCATGAGATGTACTGACATCCGATTCTGACATCTGACACGGGGTGTCGGCAGAGCACTGTGCCCCCACTGCACGCACACAGGGGGCGCGAAATATGACCATTCTCTCTAAACTAAAGAATCGATTTTCCCAGTCGATGTTCAAGTGTCTCGCGGCGAAGTGTTGAACGCGTCGCTCATTGGTCAGCGGTGGTGTAACCATAGAGACGCGGTGAGTGTTGGTCTGTTGGGCCGCGGGTTCGCAGCCCACCCAAGTCAGTCGGACAGACACTGCCGCGCCAGTAGGACGGACGTCGCGCGCTCATCTAGGACTCACGTGCACAGCTGGCGGGAGCCTCTTAGTGAACAGGTCAGTGTGGCGCATTTACGTTCAGAAGCAGGGTAAGTAAAGTACTTACACAGAACTCAAAGTAAATACAACAAACTAATTGATCAGGACCTAATCCTTTTAATTTTCAATTTTGATTAAAAACTAGGAAAACGCTTAAGTCCCGCCGCGTTGTTGGATGAGCGTAATTGGTGCATTGAGTAGCCAAGTGTTATGCGAATTTTCTGTTTTTCTATGAATAAATCATTACTAAGTTGAAGATTTTTTTTTTTTTTTTTAAATTAAATTAAAAATAAACTATAATTTTTAATGTTTTTAATTAATCGTAATTTTAAAAAAGAAAAAATCGAAAGATTTCGATTTTCATAAGAAATAATTATTCGATTGTACTCAAATTTCAAACGAATATATTAATTCAAAAAATTAAGGTTCTGTGAAAAAATCATTACAATCGGATAAAGCATGTTGGTGTTATAAGGCACAGAATTGATTTAAAAACGAAAAAAACGTAAAATTTCGATTTTCATGAGAAATAATTTTTTCGATTGCGCTCAAATTTCACATGAATACCTTAATTCATAAAATTAAGGTTCTGTGAAAAAATCATTAAAATCGGATAAAGCATGTAGGTGTTATAAATCGAAGAAATTTTAAAAAAATCGAAAAAAAATCGTAAAATTGCGATTTTCATGAGAAATAATTTTTCGATTGCGCTCAAAAACGTGGCAGTTCTAAGTTCAGAGATTTCGAAGGCCTTCATAAAATTTCATCGCAATCGGAGTATCGGTTTAGCCGGAATCGTGTGGACAAACAGAAAAAAAAACAAAAACAAAAAGGAAAAAAACAAAAAACATTCCGGAATTTTTTCTCCAGTGTAGTAGAATGGAATCTTCGCTTCGCTCGCTACGCTCGCTACGCTCATTCAACAATACATCGGAAAATATTTCGTTGAACGGGGGGGGGGGGGGGCTTATAGTAAGATGATTGCAAAAGGTACTTCTTTACCGATTCAATGGGGGTGTAGGGGGATACCTAACGCAATTTCCAAAACATAATAATATGTGTGAAGTGGTTTTAATGTGTTTGAATGAAAAATAAAAAGGTTAATTCACGTATTTGATTTTTTGCGTGAACCTAAGAAGATTTACAAAATATTAAAGCTGAGATTTTCAGGGAGGCAAGCTCCCCCCCTCCCCCCAATTCCATTTCCACACCACGGCACCCTCCTTAAAACTAGATTTTACATTGTTGGCCTTAGATACTTTGCAAAATCATTTTTGTTAAATGAGGATAATTTTTATAAAGTATAGTACCTACTAATTGCTAGTATGGTAGTAGGGCCTACCAATAAATAGAATGTAAAATATCTGAAGGCCCGAGGACTAGCTTTTTGTGCGCATTGTAGGTGATTGTTGTCAAGTGTGTTTCTATAGTGATATAAAATACACATAATTATATAATTATATTATTATCATTACCTCAAAAAAATTGTATTAAAACCTTTATTTCTATGGATTCTGGCTACTTTTTTTCAACTTTTTCTTTCAAAAGATACTACATCTCCATTACCTTAATGTCCCTGTAAAATATGAACGTTGTAGCCCCACCCGTTTGGTCAGAATAGTCCCAAATGTTACGAAAATATCACATTAAAAATCGAAAAAAGTCGTAAAAGGACGATATTCATGAGAAATATTTCTTCGATTGTAGCCCAAACGCCACAGGTCTAAGTTCAGAGATTTCGAAGGTCCCGTCCAATTTTCATCAAGACTGCATTATGCCGTTTGCCCGATAGAGCGCGAACAAACAGAAGAAAAAACACCAAAGTTAATTTTTTTTTTTTTTTGGGGGGGGGGGATCAGTGAAATTGAAGTATTCGCTTAGATCATCCAGTAATTACATCTCTGCATGATTCAATAGTAAATTTTAGGCAACTATTTAAAAACAAAAATTGAGGCTAGGCCTACTACACTAGGCCGCTTCGCGAACGCTTTTTTCAGACGCGTTGATGGGTGAGCTTTTTTGTAAGTTTTTAGTTTGCGTGGGATCTCTTTACTTTTGAGAGTGCTTTTTGAACGCATTCAAGTCAGTACCCGGCACCTCCACCAAAACACTGAAATGTTTTCTACTAGGAAAATGCTAAAGTCCCGTCGCGTTGTTAAGCGAGCACCGGTACGTGCAACACGACCGCGATTGGCGAGGCGATTGTTATCAAGTTTCTAATGTTAATTGTTAATTGTTATTATAT
Organism: Sweltsa coloradensis; assembly: GCA_024449915.1. Classification (NCBI taxonomy): domain Eukaryota; kingdom Metazoa; phylum Arthropoda; class Insecta; order Plecoptera; family Chloroperlidae; genus Sweltsa; species Sweltsa coloradensis. The sequence goes on along the minus strand of JAMZAV010002247.1, from coordinate 99,230 downwards.
ACCTAAAAAAAACTTATATTAAAACCGTTATTTCTATGGATTCTGTTTAACTTTTCCAACTTTTTCTTTCAAAAGGTACTACATCACCATAACCTTAATGTTCATGTAAAATATGAAAGTTGTGACCCACCCGTTTGGTCAGAATCGGCCCAAATGTCACGAATATATCGCAATAAAAATCGGGAACAAATCGTAAAAGTACGATATTCATGAGAAATATTTCTTCAACAATTATTGTATCCAAAAACGTGTCAGGTCTAAGTTCAGAGATTTCGAAGGTCCCCTCTAATTTGCATCAAGATCGTATTATGCCGTTTGCCCGGTAGACAGCGAACAAACACACACAAAAAAAAAAAAAAAAAAAAAAAAAAAAAAAAAAACACCCGAGCTAATATTTTGGGGGTCAGTAAAATTTAAGTCTTCGCTTCGCTCATCCAATAACTTTGAAAAATACTTGTACAATATCTTCATATATTGTTGAAAAAACAATGTAATCTACTAGGAAGCTTCGCAAACGTTTTTTTTAGTCGCGTTGATGGATGAGCGTTTTTGTAAGTTTTTAGTTTGCGTGGGATCTCTTTACTTTTGCAAAAGTTTTTTGAACGCATTGTAGGTGATTGATGTCAAGTTTCTATTGTTACTTGTTAATTGTTATTGTATACCTAAAAAAACTCATATTAAAACCTTTATTCTATACGGTAGTTTTAGTAGAGATTTGTGGGCGCTGCCATCTTGGCTGTGACGTCACGGAAGTGCTGCTAGAAACTCGTTTCCACCATGCAGCACTTGTGCAGCACATGTTAGCACAGCACCTCATGGCGCCAACAAAAACAACCGTATTGATTCTGGCTAACTTTTTCAACTTTTTCTTTCACAAGGTACTACTTCACCATAACCTTAATGTCCATGTAAAATATGAACTTTGTAGCCCCACCCGTTTGGTCAGAATCGGCCCAAATGTCACGAAAATATAGCACTAAAAATCGAAAAAATCGTAAAAGTACGATATTCATGAGAAATATTTCTTCGATTGTACCCAAAAACGTGGAAAGGTCCCCTCCAATTTTCATCAAGATCGAATATGCCGTTTGCCCGGTAGAGAGCGAACAAACAGACAAAAATACAAACAAACAAAAAAAATAAAACAAACAAACAAAAAAAACACCCGAGCTAATTTTTTGGGGGGTCAGTGAAATTGAAGTCTTCGCTTCGCTCATCCAACAATAAAAGGAATTAGATAAAATGTATTGAAATCCCACAAACACAAAAACTTGTAAATAAACAGCCAAACATTTCTCAACTAAAATAAATAAAGACTAAAATAAATTACATGTAAATAATTCAATAGAAATTCACATTATATAAAAATTATGTAAAATAAAAAAGGCTTATAATATTAATATTCATATATAAAATATTTACAAAATAGAGAATAAAGTTAAAATCCATTTTAAATGATTACAAAAAAATAAAATTCAATGTCGTAAATAAACTTTAAAAATCATGTTTGGCAAAATGATTATAATGAACAGAACAATAAAATAATAACAAAACTAAAATATAAACTGATAGCACTTTTCTAATACGACCAAACATAAACCAGAAAAAAAAAACATTTTGCAAAGTATTATTTTTTTAGTTTATTTACGACATTTGAATAATAATATCAAGTATTTTATTTTTTTGCATAATTTTGATTAAATGTGAATTTCTATTGAATTATTTGCTTGTTAGTTTTTTAGATTTTATTTCTTTTAGTTGAGAAGGAATTTGGCTGTTTATTTACATGTTTTTGTGTTTGTGGGATTGTGTTTGTTCGACAGGTAGCTGTAATGTAGGATAGTTGGAGCCTAATTCAGACCCATCATCAGTCGCTTCGCTCCCTCGTCTAAATATAACTCAAGGTTAAATGGTTAAGAAAAGAAACCCTTCTGTTTTTCTCCATAAGAATTGTTCTGAATAATTACATTGAAAACAAAATAAATTATTTGTCATCGTCCTATAAACCACAAGATCTGTAATTATTTCTGAATGAAGATAATATCTATGTTGAAAACAGCGCGGGTGTCTCTGGCTCGGCCCAGATATAGACTGTCGCACGCATGGCCTAGTTCCGTCAGCGGTCAAGATATCGCTGAACCTTGGCGCCCTACCCCCGTATCTGACCTCGCGGCGAGATTCATTTACATAGTTTCTATTCTTACCCCCTGAGGTCAGCGAGGACTGAGAGGCGCAATCAGGACTAGGATCTTCAGACTTCACTGGTATTGCAGGCGCATTGAAGATTCTCTTCATTAGTTTCAGTTCAGGATAATAAGATAGTGAGAAGATCAGAAAGTAAGTCACAAGGGCTGTTTCGAACGTGATCTCCCGAATTAGTGTTGAGCGCAGAGATTGGAATTTTGGCTCGTACGATTTTCGGGCTTCGGGCTTTTGGGCCAGTTACAACGGTATACTAGTAGAAAAAAGAAATACTGCCATAATATACATCTGTTGTCTAAAATGGCGGCGGCAGAGACTCCATCTTTATTCTTATAGTCTTCGAAAGAACCAGGCTTTCGGACAGACTTTCGGGCCGGGCCGGGATCATCATCTTTCGGCGCTGTAAAACAATTGGGCGCATCCCGACTTGAGCGCTGCCGTTATATCAATCCGAATGACTTGGATATTTTGTATTCAGTTCAGCTTCATTTTCTTAAACTTATGTTCCTCTGGGCCATCAAATTCCAACTCGCAACCTTCTCGTGGTATGGCCCGTGATTAGGGGAGTTTTTCTCCCTGAAACTAATGGCGAGCTCTGGGTCGTCGTCGGGGAACTTTCACATTCCCTTTGACTACCTCCCCGACGGCGACTACAATGACAACACGGACGGATGATGATACAGACGGAGACGACCACGACGTGTGGGAACCCCTGCCCTCCCCATTCGCTTGTGTCTGGTTCTGACCAGCACAGGCCTGTCCACCCCTTGTCCCCCGCGTCATCCCTTACGTCCCTCCCTTCGTCTCAGATTAGCCAAGTTTGCAGTAAATATGAAGACGATTAAGCATATATACCAATCCAATGGTGCGTTATCTCGTATTATTTACAAATTAACTGGGTTGTTTTAAACAAGGAGTGTCTAGAATCTAAAAAGAACTTCTAACTCTACATCTGGAATGGATCGCTTGAGCAACCACCCCGTACCAAACTAGTACGAACCAGCAATGGGGTGAGGATGGCTGAGACGTACATGGGACACGAACAGGAAACCGAACAATCATCTCTTGGCAGTTTAGAAGCCTTGGTTCACACCTTTCCGGGTATCGAACCGACGACCATTTGGTGGTGTGCAATGTGCATCGTGGAATACTCATTTGCCCAGTAAATACTCAGTAATAATTCACCGTCCAACCGTCAGACGAGCCTGGCTTGACGTATTCCAGTTTCCCAAAAAACCATCTAAAAATTAAAGGATAAACGGTTTCTGACCACAAATAAGAGACACGCACGGGTGTGTATAGCAAACCCACTATAAGAACAGCTTGGGGAGTGAAGTTGTGTCTGAGCACTATAAGAAAACATGCAAGGGGTGTATAGCTGACCACTATAAAGACACGCTTGCGATGAAGTGTGTAGTTGGTACATAAGAAACATGCACGGGTGTGTATAGTCTGACCACTATAAGAGATACGCACGGGTGTGTATAGTCTGAGCACTATAAGAGACACTCCGCCACCAATGATCGGAACTACTTACGTGGATGGCGGATGCATACCTGCCAGATGTTGAGAAGTGAAGCCGGGAGATTCGTCTGGATTGGTCGGGACTTCGAACATGGCCGCAGTGCGCAGTGGTTTGTTAATTTGGTTTGGTCGGGATTCCAAATGGCCCCCCGCGCGCAGGTTTTTGTTTTGTCGGATTGGTCGGGATTTCGAACATGGCCGCCGCGCGCGTGGTTTGCTTCGTCTGGTTTGGGGGGGATTTCGAACAGGGCCGCCGCGGCAGGGTTTGCTTCGTTGGACAGAGTCGATAAGAATTTTCCCCCCTTTGGGAGGTCCCCTTATTTTTTTCCCCAATCAAAACGGAATCAAAACGCTTGCGCGCTGAGGGCGGCTTAAATAAAACTAATAAAAGCATGCACGCTAAATCGGCTAATTATCGATTGCATGACGCTGATATAACAAATAGCAGACAAAAATCAAAGTCAATTTTATTTCAATCATATTAGCCCTGGGCCCTAGTCTTTTAAAACAATTTATTTTTTGATTTATTTTGTACTTAAAGTGTTCGAAAAGCGTCACTGACTTTTTCTGCAAATTTAATTTGAGATATGTTTGTTCAAGCCTAACGGCGTAATGTAGTGGGGCCCAAGGCTAAAATACATTTTTTCAGAGTAAGTACCCCTTGGTTTTCAAATCGAAATCTTGAACAATAATATTGTCGGCCTGGTCCTAAGTTAGGTCTACTCCATCAGAAATTTTCCCAACAAAAAAAAGAGTTTTCTCCCTGCCAAAACATTCGCCAACATTCGATCGATTTAATATTTGACTTTTCCGGGCATTCGTCGTCAAGAACGTGAATTCTAGTAAAAAGGACGTAGTTTTGTTGAAGTATTCATCCAATCTTTCACACAGAGTCGCGCGAACGTTAGATTCCAAACCCCCAAAAGCCGACTTTTTTTTAAACCCAGGGCGGTATGGGGATTGGGGGACCTCCCCAACGGGGATACTTTTTTATCGCTCTGGTCTGGTTTAGTGGGGACTCAAACTGGCCGCCGCGCCGGGGTTTGTTTTCGTTGGTTTAGTCGGGGATTTAAACATTGCCGCCGCGCGCAGTGGTTTGCTTCATCTCGGATTGGTCGGGACTTCGAACATGGCCGCCGCGCGCAGTGGTTTGCTTCGTCTGGATTGGTTGATTGCAGTAAATCACCGCCGCCTAAACGTTAAAATAGCTTCCGTATACATCCAGACGGCGGTGCAATCGCACTTGCAATCGAGGGACTTGTAACATGGCCGCCCAATAGGCCCATCGCTTAGACCCTTGTCGGCTTCTAGGCTACTGTCCACGCAAGTATTTGTAGGTCAGTGGTCACAACTGTGCGAATATACAGTCCATAAGCATTCATGTATAGCATGATGTGCGGGCGTATGGGGTTTGGTTTTGTACAGTCGACCACTATAGGAGAACATAGGAGATGCCACAACGGCACGGGGGGTATGTATAGTCTGCCCCTATAGGAAAGCTTGAGTGAAAATGATATGCAACACACGGCCGGGCGTTAGTATTTCGGGCCACTCTGAGCGGGGGTTGAGAGATACTCCCCCATGAATCGAAGAGCCTGAACGCAGAAATCAATGGAATCTGTGATCTCCGTGCGAGATGGGCCGTAACACGCAACGCTCGCAAATAATTAGGGTGAGGGTGATATAATCGATAGGAGAGGGGGGGGGGTCGTGCTCTATCGGGGTCGCAGCAGGACTGGGTCAGCACGGGCTACTTCCGGAGAACACAACGCGCTCGCAGGCAAGGGTGTTGTGTTCCAACATAACATGTCAAGTGCTGCAGAACTAATGACGTATTATTTAGCTTTGTTTTATAGAGGTTGTCTCACGTCATTTACAAATATGTAACCCGATACCGTCCACAAATACATATTCGGTTTAGACATTCTCGTGTGGACGATTCTTTGACATTCAAAATGTATTTTATTTTAATTTTATATTACTTATTTATGTAAATGACATTATTTTTTGTATGAAGTGATTTTGTTTCGGAAAAAAATTCTTGTGATTTTAGACATTTTATCCGTTTGCATAATCTTGCTTCCAAACGGAGCATTTTAACTATTATTCTAAACTTTAAACAATAAACCCGTTGTAAGAGTTACCAAACACAAAAAGGTTTGCCATGCAACAATTAGAAGCTTACCAGTAGAGATAAAACAAACACAAAAATTTGAAAATAAACAGCCAATCCTTTCTCAACTAAAATAAATGAAATCAGAATGAAATGCCAAGCAAATAATTCAATAAAATTCACATTAAATAAAAATTACGCATAAAAAAAGACCTTGATATAATTATTCAAATAACAAATTTTTCTAAACTAAAAAATTAAGTAAAATCCATTTCAAATGATTTTAAGAAAAATAAAATTCAAAGTCGTAAAATAAACTTAAAAAATAATGCTTTGCATAATGATTATTTATTTTTTCTGCTTATGTTTGATCGTATCAGAAAAGTGCTGTCAGCTTACATTTATTTTGTATTATTATTGAAAATAACTATTCTGTTTACATAATTATTTTGCCAAGCATGATTTTTGTTTATTTACGACATTGAATTTTCTTTTTCTGTAAGATCATTTGAAATTGATTTTTCTTTATTTTTAGTTCAGAAAAATTTGATATTTGAAAATTATATTTAGCATTTTCTTTTGCAAGATTCGATACACCTTGGTTACCGCCTTCAATAAAAAAATGAATAGATAAAAATGTTTTTTATTATTTCTTGTATGTTTAAATCGGAACTGATTTTGCTCATTTTGTTAGCAGTTCTCAGTTAATTGGTCACGGATGTCTGTTTAAAATTTCAGCTCAATCTGTGTGGCCGTTTGGCCATATGGGACCGGACAGACAGACATACGTTCCCAGTTCCCATAGTGAGTGCCGATCCACTAGACCTGCGCATAGATTAACTAACATCCTTAAAGTGATTTTGAACATGTTTCAAGTAATTCTTTCACCAAGAAGGAATGTTCTTACCACAACCAAATTTAGCATGTATTGCCAGGTACCTAAATCACCCCGATTTTGATAATTTTCCAGTTCACATTACGTTTCTTGACGGCTGGGTGACACCTCGAAATCACCCTAACTCTGCTTGCTGTATAAGGTGCCCGAGTGTGTAGCGCACCGCGGCTTGGCTGCGGTGCCCTTACGGGAACCTAGTTATGAGCGACAAGGCGGACATTTTGAAGCGGCCTGCGGTGAGCATGCTAAGCTATTCACGACGAGCGTAGTCCATACTTGGCGCGCAAATTCAAAACTCTATAACTTTGTGCACCCCCTAACACACACCCCAACACCCCCTAACCTAACAGCGGATTTTTTTTTAAAATTTCCTTTGATAATGAAGATAATTTAACAGTTTATTCTGGAGATCAAGACATAAATAATAAAAAATATAAAACGTAAATTTGAAACCAAGGCTAGTTCCCTATTGATCAGAGAGCAAGGCAAGGCGACGTCCTCTAATAATTTAGTTCGTGTGTTGTATAATATGTGGTTGGCTGCCCTTCTCGCATCTGGCTCTAGCTATAGAGAGGCCCCTGAATCACCCTTGAATCACCCGTCACGCCATGCTGGGATAGATTGGGGTCAACCGACAACACGTCTGATGTAAGATATTGGCAGACCGCAACCATCATATCATGAATAACCAACCACCCCATTGTCTCTCTACCCACCTTGACACATCTCAGCAGACTTCATTAACTTTAGATACCACTGATAAATTATGCCATCACTGCATAGTCTAGTCCCTTGTCGATCGATTGAAGAAACATTTCATTACAAAATAGGGTAATAAACTTATTCATGGATCGGATAAGCATTGCATCGTTAGTGGAATCGCCCACAGGATTTCGATAAGGACGTTTTACTGAAACAAAAAACAGAATAATGAGGCACGGCTCATTGACAAGTTGGGAGGAGATACACAGCTGTTGTTTAGTCTCGACATTCGCCGGGAAAACTCGTAGTATACTTGAGACGAGATAAGGTTGAGGGTGGACGATAACACCACGAGTATTAGTCCTGATATTAGTCGGTGGTATTCTACTATTACTTAACATTTATCTCCACTATGACTGTGTGTGCAACTGTGAGATGAGTGTAAGAGTTTACAAGAATGTTCTAAGTGAGCCGTCACCAAACCAAGTACTGAAGTACGGGTCAAACTCGTACATCAGTTTTATTATCATAATATTATGCCACACTGCTTACTTGGCTATTGAATTACCTCATCCTTGTTAATTTCATTTCCGTATTAGTGACCAACACGGAATGGTTAGTCGGGATGAGTAGCCTAAAGGTTAGGACTCAATCCTTGACCAAGGCCGTGGTGTGTTTCAGATGGCTTCTACGGCATCGAGTCTCCGAGAGTTCTCCCCCCAACAACAACAATGGCGCCCACAGTGACGCAGCGCGGCGGCCACCATGATAACGCGGGTCACGTGATCTCCGACACGGGGATCCTCGACCAATCGTCTTCCGTCTCCGGCGCGGACCTCGTAGAAAACACTCCGGGGACTCCCAATCCCATGAACTACATCGGCGAGGGCGCGACCCCGCTCATGTACGCTTGTCAGCAGGCCAGGGAGAAGGAAGTCAAGAGCATCCTGGTCAAGAAGGTAGGAGGGGAAATGACAGTGTGTAGGGGTTGGGCGGCGTTTGAGAAAGTCTCAAACACCTATCGTCACAGAGTGCCTACGTTGCGTGTCAAGTAATTAGGAAAGGGAAGGGGAGGGGATGGTCAGAGCTCACTTCTGACTTCAACCAGTAAACTGATCTCCTGCGTCCGAGTCTAACGACGTGAAATGTGCGAGTTTGCTTTGAGCACCCTTCAAGTTTTAGAACGACTGTTTGAAATCTTTGTGACGAAAGCAATAATTTCAACTTTGGAAGTAATCGATAAGAATCGTTTCGGGCTCCTTTTCGTGCACGATCTAAGCCAAACATAAAAATAAACCTACGCGAGTATTCCACGGCGAAGTCAAAAAGTTTTTAATGCGATTGTTTTCATGCAATATTGACATAATAGCCAATCAAAATGTCACTCGCGGCTAAAATAGAGCAAACAAATTAGTGCTTTCTGCCCTTGTAGTAATCTGAGTCCGACATTCCCTAAACTAAAGAAAACAAGCGAGGTCGATTTCGATCGAGCGAACGTTAAGAATATGATTGGGTTTGTGATTTATAGTCTATTATGCAATGCTCTCTCTCTCTCTCTCTCTCCCTCACGTATTGCACTAGTGAATAGTTTATATTTCTTAGGATTTGATAACGGAAAGAATTCTTGTAAAACCCTTCTTGTCATGATAACCATTTGGCGGGAATCTACCCCCCCCCTCCGAGGTGACCCCCCCCCCTGATATTTGGTTAGTCTTTGTTCCAAACAGGGCCGCACACCACCCATGTTATGTATCCATAGCAACTACTGCTTTGTTTATTCTTTAATGATTTACGAAGAGGGTAGGCCCGTCCAGTAGACACCGGCATCCCATGTAAGATGGACTGTCTGCGGTGTCTTAGGACTTAATCCAGTCTTAAGTTCAAGGTGGGTGGGAACTTACTTAGAGAAGAGACGACACTCTTTCTTTATAGTGAGCACTATCGGTTGTGTTGTCGGTGGACGTTAGTTCACACACACATGCGGTACGTGCGATAAGTGTGACGTTGTGTGATGTGCTGATGTGCTGATATGTTGATGTGTAGTTACTTATGGTTGCTTATAAAAACACAATGTAGTTTTTTTCTCGGTAGCGTTTAGTAAAGTGAATCGATGAAACGCTAAGTGAGTGCAACGGTTCGATTGTTGTCGTCGAAAGAGAGGCGGACGGTGCGTTATCGAGTTGTTGATGTAATTCCACCTCGCAACGTGGCTGACAACGAGGGGCTGCGTGACGCATGCGTGCGTCGGTACGAACACGAAGCACGAACGTGAAGGGACTAGACTTGACTAGCAGCAAGTTCAAGCAAAATAAATAGAGTGAGGAACCATTTATTACTAAATTGCCTACTTCGCGTTTCTTTGATATCACCCCATTACTTTGTTATATGTCTACCCGCATTAAACATACTATAAATTATTAGTTTATTTGAAACCCCATCTCTTGGTGGAGGCACCGGGTCCCACCCAAGCCAACCCAAGTCAAACCAATGTTCCATGCAAGCCACATGTTGATACCTCTACATATTTAGCTCTCTACAATACAGCAACATTCTTTTGAACATCTGTTATTTCGTACTTGTGTCTCTCGCATTAAACTAATAATTTCATAATAGTTTATTTCAAACACCATTCCTTGGCGGAGGTGCCGGGTACGATTAGTCTTATTTTATTCAATTAATGTAAATATATCTTTAATGATTTTTTGGAAAGCGAGCTATCCTCTGTTTTTTCCAACTGTCCATTGCGTTAAACTGTTGACTACGTAAACATAAACCCAAATACCGTAATATAACACTACGTTTAATACAGGAAAGAGGGCCCGTTTAAAAAGGGAGACAACTAACAACAGCGATCCTGGCGGCATTGGGGGTTACATTACCACGGCCATCTGGACGCCAAAACAATTAAAATACATTAAAGAAGGCGTTAAATCGGGAGACAATTTATGCTTTGCTCTAACAAACATAAACATGTCATTATTATATTATTATCTTGACAGACATGCTCAAAGGTACTCGTATTATTACTAGCCACGTATTTGTATTGATTGTTCTTGTGTATTTATATTTTTGTATTGGTCACTGAAAAAACTAGATATCAATACATGTTTTAAATGTGTAAACAAAGTATTACTAATCTAGTTCCTAATCCTGGCACACTTTAATTAGTAATAGGCCTAGCCCTAAAATGAATAAAGGATGATCATAATATTGATTGATTGAATATTGCTTAACGTCTCATATTTATGCACTTTGGCTAATCGAGACGATATCATAATATTTGTTTTCACCATAGCTACACTTGCAATAAAGATGCAATATAATATGTTAATCTTATTTTTGTTGCTATGCACTGAAGCATAAAATTAAAAGGAATACATGATATGCACACCAAGTTGTGTGTCTATCCACGCGACCGTCTGAGTGTCCAGATGGGTTCAGCATGCCTGAACCCGGGGAGTCGAATAGGCCCAGAGCTTACCTCTTAATGCTCATCGTACAAGGCAAAGAAAAGGACGTCGTCTGCCCTCGAGGAATTTTCCCCTTCCCTTTGACTACCTCACCGACGACGACGACGACGACGACGACCCACGACGACGACGACGACACAATGACAAGACGGACGATGACGCAGGCGACAACGATCACGACGTGGGGCAACCCCCAACAACCCCTCCCCGTGCCAGCCCCCGGCCTGATTTCGTCACAACCCACCGGCCCCTACCCCGCCAATCTACCAACCTCTCTGTTTCTGAACAGCACAGGCCTACCCTCACCGTGTACCACCGCGTTTCCCCTTTCGCCCCAATCTTTAAAAAAAAAATAATAACCATAGGGCACTAATAACCTTAGTGTTGTGATTACTCCACTCAGGTGCAAGAAGTGGCGACTAAAATAGTCTGAGTTTAAGTGTTTTCGATAGTAATATTATGTATAAGCCTGCCCAGGGGCATCTTGCCCTTGTTTTGTCGTGTAACGTAATTGTCCAATTGGAAAATTACACTCAAACCCGACCCGGTAAAATAATCTATGCGCTAACTCCAGTATTTGAATTTCGCGCCCAATGTAACGCCAATGCCGCCAGGGGCGCTGATCCAGATTGTGTCCTCCCACAATAATGGTGACATTGCCCATGTTTCCTGTATTAAACGTAGTGTTATATTACGGTATTTGATAATACCCAGCCTATGCTTTGTTATGTAGTCTCCACCACTATCATTTCACGTAAACCCTAACTAAACTTAACTTAAACGCCATTGAATAAAGTCCCTATACAAAGTCCAGAAATTCGAGCAAAAGAGAAAAAATCTGGTGGGAAACCTGTACAGGGTGCAATGCATGCCCCTATTCAGCGGTGTCTACCTAGGTACACTGGAGTTAGGACAATTGAGCGGCCGCGAGCATAAACCCCCTAAGTTGCTTTACCCGGTTTTTGCGGCCAGCCAATAAGGGTTCCGCCGTTTTGATTTGAAATAAACACATGAGTTCACCTTTTTCAAAAGAAGCCCCACATGGAAAATAGACTTTTTTTACCATGCGTTTTTTCTAAGACGGATTCTAGCTTTTCCGGGCCCATTTGCCGCCCCAACCTTTCCGTCTTCTTTGCTCCGGGGAAAACTCAAAAACCCAGGGGATTTTCCTTTAACAAATTTTGAAAAGGGCTCTCAAAACAGATCGACCCCCGGGCAACCTTTTTCAGAGAAGATAAGTTTAATGAAAAATAAAAAGGAGGGCAAAAAATTCTTCGATTGTGAAATGATAAAAAATTTTTGAAAAAATTTTTTTGACAAAAACCCGGGAAAACCCCCCCCAAAATAAACTCCAAAAATTTTTTTTTTCTCCCCCCCTTTTGGGCCCAAACCAAACCCCTTCCCGCCCTCCCTTGGCGGTTTTTGCCGGCGGGGCAACCATGAGGGGGCCAAACGGGACCCCATTTGGGCAACAAAACCTTTGGGCCCCCTGGGGGCCGGGGGGGTTCCCATTACTATCCTTTAACCCCCCATCGGGGAACCCGCATTTTTTCCCGAAAGGGTGCCGAGCCCCATTGGGGGGCAAAGGGGGAATTTTTTTCAAACCTTTTCGGACCTTTTAAAAAAAAAAAAAACTTTTTTTTTTAGTGGGCAAAACCATAGATTGGGGGGGAAAATCCCCGGTAAAAACCTTTCAGTCAGGTTTTTGCCGTTCTCAACAGAATTCAAAAAAAAGGGCTCCAAATCAGGATCGCAGCCACGTTTTGAGCCAAAAAACGGGTGGGCATTCGAGAAAAGATATAGTTTGAATGAAAGATAAAAAATTGATGGGACAAGAAAATTCTTCGCAGGGTAGAGAATAATCAAAAGATTTCTTTGGCCTTTTTTTCCCTCCCAACCCCCCCAAACACCCAAATTTTCTGGCGGGAACACGCCCTTTGTTTGGAGGAGGCCCCGGGACCCCCGAATTGTGGCGCCGAGGGGAAAAAAGGACACCCCCTCCATCGGCGGCACCCGGGGCAAAAGAAAACTCATCAAAGATTGCGGCCAAGCGGCGACGTCTCGGAAACGAGAGGACTTTTTTGGACGGGGCCGGGAGGTTTTTTTCAGACAACCAATAACCCCATACAACACCCACAAAAAAAACCCCCTCCTTTTTGACGGTATGGGGGCAAGGAAACCTTATTTCAAACCTTTTAAGGTTTGCCAGAAGGAAAAGGGGTGGTTAGGCATATTTTTAAATGAGTTAACAACCCCATAGTAATCGTAATTTTTTAAATAAACGTATGCCTATTAACCAATGTTTGGGTAAAATAAATTTTCAATTGGGGTTGTTACCTAAACAATCCATAATAGAGATGAAATTTTAAAATTATTTAAAAATTTATTCTTAAATTTTAACACTGGGTATCTTGGTGGGGAATACATCACATTTTCCCCTCTAAACAAATATTAGGAACAACACAAAACTTAAAAAACTACATGTCTTCAAAAAAAAAGGGGCAACATTACAAACCCCAAGCACCCCCCCCCCCCCCCCCCCCCCCCCCCCCCCCCCCCCCCCCCCTTTTAAAAAAAAATGCATCCCTCGTCCCTCTTATGATACATCATATGCAACGCGCACACTCCCCCCAAAACATTCCCAAATATGTCTCTTAAAGCTTATCGGGCCCAGAGATGTGGTACTGAGTTTTTACGGAATCACACATGACAAAAAAAAAGGAAAAAAATTGTTTTCCAACTGTAGACTATGAAAAACTTGTAAAAAACTTTCAAACCCCCCAGTTATCTTTTCATGACGACTGAGGCTGATAAAAAATGTCGATGTAATCCACAATAATCTTAGCGAACATTTAATCAATTACCCTCTAGACCACATCACAAGCCCATGAATAGATAGCCGACTAATAAACCTAATAAAACAACGAGAAAGGTTATACAAAAGCGTTAAAAATAATAATTTTGCGGAACCATTACTAGGAGACTACAAATGATTTAAAAATATGGTGACTAAATAAATCAGGTCAAGAAAAGCTGTTTACTTTAACGACAAACTAAAACCAAATCCCCGAAAAATGTGGAGCTCTGAAATAATGTACAATAAACTTAACTTAGATATAAAAAACTGCATTACCCTTATAAAAGATGATATAAACTTAGATATAAAAAACTGCATTACCATTATAAAAGATGATAGGTCGCAAACGATTTTAACAATTACTTTGCAAATATTGTTGATAAACTGGCAAAAGACATACCTTCATACCCCAATGGTACTCTTACTTATACACATTCCCCCAAGAGCAATACTGACTCTTTCTTCCTGGCCCCTACCAATGAAGCTGAGACTACTAAAACTATAACGGGCCTTAAAAATAGCGGGTCATCAGGTATTGATGGGTTTACTACAAAACTGATAAAGCACTGCAGAACACAACTCGTAGGACTTCTTACCACTATGATCAACGAATCAATGTCTTCGGGTATCGTCCCAGGTATCTTTAAGTGGCAAAGGTCATACCGATATTTAAAAGTGGCAGCCCGCCCAACAGATGTAAACAACTGCCGACCTATTTTAACCCTCTCAGTTATATCTAAATAACTAGAAAAAGTTGCAAGGGACAGAATAAATAAAAGCATTCGATACGGTCGACCATAATATTCTCTGTTATAAACTTGAACGTGTCGGTGTAAGAGGAATAACACTAGACTGGTTCAGAAGCTACCTTCAAGATAGAACACAATTTGTAACGGTAGGCAATAGTAAAGGGACCGAAAAGAAAATTAATTGTGGTGTACCTCAGGGTTCTATAGTAAGTCCTTTATTATTTTAGGTATACATTAACGATCTTAGCCAGGCCGGAATAAAGGGCCTATTACCAGGGGCGCCGGGTTTTCTGAATTCCGAGGGGTGCTGAAATATTTCACTCACATCAAAACCCCTCAAAACTATGTTATTATTATTATAATAATAATATTATTATTATTATTATTATTATTATTATTGATTCTTTATCTTTTTTCTTTATCTTTATCTTTTTTCTTTATCTTTATCTTTATCTTTTATTCCGAGGGGTGCTGAAATATTTCACTAACATCAAAACCCCTCTAAACTATATCAGTAATTAGACTAGGGAGCGGAGCGAGTAAGGATACAATTCAACTCAAACGGCGCTTATTCTGTTCTTCTGTACTTTTGCATGTGTGTGTACGCCAAAAATCAGCCGAATCGCTGAACAGATTGCGCTGAAATTTTAAACAGAGCATCCGGTACGAGTTAACTGAGAACTGCTAACAAAATCAGCTAGATCCATTGCTATTTAAACCTTCAATAAATAAAAATGTGATTTTAAAAAAAATATTTTTTAAATACGTATTTTTAAAGTTGTTTTATGTATTTTAGAAGTAGTTAAGGTACTTTGCTGAACGGGAAGAAAGGAGAAATTAATAGATGAATTTAATTTTTTGCGTAAACCCAAATTATTTGCAGAATATTATATTAAAGCTGGGATTTCTTGGGGACCAAGCCCCCCTAGCTCCACCCTGATACGCCACTGGGTGGAGTACACTTTAAGAAGGTTTAATTATGTATAATTATGTATAATTGTTTAGGATAAAGACTTAAGAACAGTTGAAAAATAAACAAAACGTATAGTTGTTACCATAAGAACAAATTATATAGACATTTGGACATGAATAAGCCACGAGAGTGTTTTTTGCCACTTGAATATCACATGCTGCAGTTTATTTCTGCGTTTAGTCCATTTATTTATTAGTTAGATACTATATCGGCCTACATTAATTTAAATGTGCATTATACTTTTTGAACTTTGTGACGGCCATTAGTATTAACTAAAAGGTTAGGGGTGGATTGGCCGATTAATTTACAATCACCTATATAATTAATGTTTATGACCGTTACAAGTTTCAAAAAGTAAAATGCACATTTAAATTAATGAAGGCCGATATAGTAACTAACTAATAAATAAATCGACTAAACGCAGAAAGAAAATGCTGCATGTGATATTCAAGTGGTAAAAAACACTCCCAGATGACTATTAATGTCAAAAGCTAATAATATCAATAGTAATGTAAATAATTTAGATGTAGGATTATTATGGCTTTATCTAGGAATAGGAAAGACGTTTAAGAAAGAAAGAAATATTATAGCCGATCCTTGCAGACTGTAGCCTCTGTAGAAACAGAGAAAATATGGGCTGTACGGCTGTACCTAAGCAAGCCATTGTGTTAGTACCCGGGAACACTCACTTTCTTCCCCCTATACCTAAAGGCTGGATCTAGACAGCTTGGGTATTTCCTCGCTAGTCGCTAACCTATAAGGCTAGGGATGCAAATGTTCCCGAGTACTCAACACATGGCTCGCTCACTCGTCTAGCAACGACTTTGGCGTTTTCCTAGTAAAATCCTTTGTAATTATTATTATTTGGGTGTATTTTATTGTGACGGATCTAGCCCTGATTCATGGGATTCATTTTCAAGATTTCCAGTTTTCACATAATTATTAAACGAAAACTGTCTACGTATCTAGAGGGGGGGGGGGGGAGCGAGTTTGGTTTTGCAAAACCAGAATATGCTTGAAAGTTTCAGCCGTTAGTGCCCTTTATCGCCGAAATTTGGAAATTTACAACTTTAGAAGGCCTGACAACGCGTAAAAAAAAATCGAAATTGGCACAATATGTTAGGGAAATAATGATTGGCTGAGCAATCAAAATAGGATCTCAAGGGGGGGGGGGGGGTTAGGAAAGGACGAATACCACTCTTTAATTTAGAATATTTGGAGGGGTGCTTCAGCCCCCCCCCCCGAGCACCCACGGAGTCGGCGCCCCTGCCTATTACAATCATTTGCAGATAACGCAAAACTATTTTATTTCTCTCAAAGCCTTTACCTAGCTATCATGATGCAAGATGACCTACAAATATTAACTGAATGGCTACGCATAATTAAAATTTCCCTCAACATAATGAAGATCAACTACATAATCTTCAACTCGCGCAATCTCTCTGAACGATCACGCTATCCAACTAACTATTAACAATACACCAATTCTAGGGGTCACCTCAATCAAGTACCTGGGGTAATATTAGATAAAAGCCTGTCGTGGAACGAGCATATTGACTATGTGGCCAAGAAGATCTCTCCCATAACGGATATCTTGAATCGCATCTCACTACTTATTAATGCTTCTGTCCTCAAGTCACTCTACTACTCGTATATAAACAGCCACCTTGCTTATTTGATCATAGTATGGGGGATGTTATGCAAATCCACTATCAACCGATTGACTATTATTCAAAACCGAGCTATTTGCAACATCTTTCCTTACACCATGGATATATCGGGTGCACATGTACAGCAAAAACAAAATACGTAAATGCAAATAAAAAAAATTAAAAAAATTAAATGAATGAAATAAATAAAATGTATGTGTTTCTAATTTTATATAACTTGGGTTTCAATATCTCAGATTCAATTATTGTGTTAATCATCGTTTCACATATTCTTTTGACAGCGGTCACACTGCAATTAGGTTAAAGTTAGTTTTACGGGAATAGTCGGGCTACTGACAACTATATTAAATTACCTACCTTATATGCACTTACTTTATAAACACATATTGCAAATCACGACATGCCGCATACATTATCCTATCTAAGAATAGTTTAGATTATATTGTATTACTGTATCCATTATTCGACATCTGAATAATAAGCAATGTCTCAACTAAAACCACGGTAAATAGCGCAAGCTCATTTTGGTAAAGAAAGAAATTGAATTGAATTGTTTTAATAGCATTCTGACAGGAAGACAAAATTTGAAAATCTATCGCATGTTTGTAATATTTACCAACCATTTCTTGTTAAAGTGCTTCGATAACATAAATTATTAATTTTATGTTTATTTCTGGATCGATTACTGTTTTTGTAAAGGTTTTGAAACGAGACGAGACGAGAGGAAATAAAAATAGTAAATAAAAACACTTCATGTGTCCATGAAGCTTAAATAATACTGTTAGGTAATATTTATATATAATAGCCACTCAGTGGCTGCTGGACCAGATTTTAATAACATCCAATACAAAGAATAAAAATTAGTGCTTATAATGCTTATTTTTCCAATAATGCATAGGTTCATTGACTATTTCACTGCACTTTTGGCTCATTGATGGCAACATGAGTTACAACCATTTATTGCAAACTCATTCTCTCAGCATTTTACTACCCTAATTTGAAAGCGTAACACAAACACCTAGCGTTGGTGGAGGTGCCGGGTACGGAAACCTTGTTTTAATGTACAATAGTTTATTTAATTTCTTGAACAGCGAGCTACGATCTAGTAATATTTTACCAAGTCTTACCGCATCATAGTTACTCACATTATAAAATGATTCGTTTCAAACACCTGGTTCAATAAAATTGCATTTCATTTGTCGTTGTCGAGTAGCCTAGTTGAACCAATTCAACAATGAATCTGACGACACAATCCGGCGTCAGTGAAGCTGAGACCAGGGTCATCGGGATCGGCCCTTGGTCTCACCTCAGTTAGCTATACTTACATTTGATATAGTTTGTATATAACACCATCACGCTTGGTGGAGGTGCCGGGTCCGGGAATCTTGTTTTATTGAAATTATATTGATGTAATATATTTATTTGATTGCTTGTTAAGCGAGATATCATCTATTTTTTCTTTCTGTGTCTCCTCCCGCACTTAACTTATTACAAGATCTATTATTTCAAACCCTTCCCTTGGTGGAGGTAACACGTCCAACCCAAGCGAAGCCAAGTCAAACTAATATTCTATACGAGCCACATGTTGATAAACAAATATAGGATTGAATGTATTTTTTGAAGTTTCATCTGATTGTGAATGTATTCACATGAATATGGAGACCAGGGTAGTAGCAAAGCACGTGATGTTGGACTTGCCCCGCGCGTTGCGTCACGTCAGTCCCCGTGGCCCAGAAAACTTTTTCTAGAGTTATACTGGTTATACGTAAGTCAACACTCTATGATTATAAGTCGTTGTGTGGCACAAAGTATCGCCACCTAAGTGACAATGCGTCCTGGTGAATGACTTACGACTAATGATAAATTATGTGGGGTTCTTCTAATGATGTTTTTTTTTTTTTTGGGGGGGGGGAGGTCTGATTTCTCTCCAGGCTAAAACGTGAAATATTAATCTACTTCTTATAGCTTAGGCAATCTCTCTCTGCTCGGCTCTGAAGGAGGTGGTTCCAGGAAAGCCTCATGCAAGGTCGCCGCGCATACACTCAATCTCTCTCTGCTCGGCTCTGAAGGAGGTGGTTCCAGGAAAGCCTCATGCAAGGTCGCCGCGCATACACTCAATCTCTCTCTGCTCGGCTCTGAAGGAGGTGGTTCCAGGAAAGCCTCATGCAAGGTCGCCGCACATACACTCACGAACTCGATCAGGGTTTGTGTGGTTTCTTCACAGATACTGTGTCTAGATACGCGACACGCCCGCCGCGCCCTTGAGCTTTCTTATAGGTAGCGTGCAGCTGCACTCAGACCGTGTGCCCACGTGGACCTTCATTAACAACGTTTAGGGAATTGAAAATTCAATTAAATTACAAATTTTTATTTGTTTTTTGTGGATAAACAACGGTTGAAAGCAAGGAAAGCTGCTGGTGCGGGGTAAAACAGATACGACCCATGAAGTGGCCGAGCTCAGCCGCCCGGCGCTCATAGTCGGCCTACAACATGGGAATAAACCCTCTAGCTAGATAAACATGATCACACTCTCGGCGATTGAGAGAAAATTAAGTCTCTTTATTAATAATTAATTAATTAATATATTGTTTAGACTTTAGAGGATGATACAAAAGCCTGAACCTATGGGCCTACAGATAGACAGATGTGCAAGCAAAAACATTATACTGTAGGTACCAGATACTCGACGACGCGAGGTGAGATGGACTCAAGCCACCCCCCTTATGAACATGGTGACCCCTGGGGAATCCCGCTTCTTTCTCTTACGTTTATATCTTTTACTAAACCACAAAACATGTTGCGTTCTAACGTTTGGATGGTGGCGCCGACACAAGCGTAATGCAGTCTTCTGTAGTAGTGTTGTATTCGAAAATATTACTTGCTGTTTACTTACAGATTTTCTAACAACTTTAGTGTAGTCAATCATCCAGGTCACTATGAATCTCGCGTTGTTTGCAGTTACCCATCACAAAACATAATCCTTATAATACCTGACTTACACAGTCAGTATTGGTAATGCCTATGAACGCCCATGGCCCCAAGGCCCCAACTACGCCACCGAACGTTGCAACAAAAACCTCAAAGAGAAATGTGACTCAAGGTTAATTCCAAACCCTCAAGCTAGTCGAACTTTTTCCAACCTCCTATAATTTATTTCCCCGGCAAGGGTAAAGCCTCGCTGTTTTATAGACGAATGTACAAACGGAAGTAATTTTAATTTCCATAACTACTGCAGAGGTTTGTGATGGAGAGAAAATCGATAGACATATCGCTGTAGCACGCGTGACCTTGGGCCACTTGCTGACCACGGTGACGTCAGCGATCGATGACCTCGGGGATGATTGGCGAGCGCTGATTGGACGCAGAGGATGGTGCGTGGATGTTTGGATAAGATATACACAACGTTCTTAGTTTACCTTAATGGCGATGATAATGTTATTATTTCATGCGGGGCTCATTTGCGATAGCACGCCACACTGCAATCCCCTAACGCCATCAAATTACCTGCCTATGAAATGACGTTGCTCGATTTATCTTGGGGGCATTGTTGACGTTAGGGGAATTGATTTAGTGTGTTACCTACAAATACGAATTGATTTAGTATGGCATGTAACATCCATAAAACAGAGAGACCTGATAGAAAGTTAGTCTTATGCACCAAAGAACGCAACAATTCCCATGCAGTCGTGCTCTTTGCGAATAATACTTCCTCTATCTGTACGTTTGAAAAGATTGACGGAGGAATAATATTGCGGTCAGGAATGCTTGAATACTTGACTTTGAATACTTTGACTTGGGAAGTTCAGTCAGTCAGGACAACTCGGACATCGTGCCCCGCTGACTGAGGAAACGTCACGAAGACAGCTGACAGCTACGTCACATGCGTTGTCAGGGTTAACGGCCGAATGTCAGGGCTATGGCCCAGGTTGTAGCGGATTGAAATAGGACAGAGCTGGTAAATATTTAATGTGAAAGGACGGCTTGTTTTATTATCAGTCATCAGTTCAATAAACTGCACGTGGCCCATGTTCCCACACTGTAATATTCACCGCGGCTCAGTGCTAGTTGCTACTCTTCCGCCCCGGCTAGAAGCAAATAACTACACGTATGTAGATTCATAAGAAACAAGTATATTTAACACAGAATTATTACATTCAATTAAGAACCAAACACGTATGTCTGTACCTTTTGAGATCCGTAGATCGAATCCCGTCTCCAAGCAAAACAACTTCCTTCCCAACCACCAAAACCTTCTCTCCTGTTCTCTATCAATCACATAATGGTATAGTATATGATCAAAACATTCACAGCCAAACAAACCTCAATGGGCACAGCCCTCATGCAACACATAATATGAGCAAATACTTGAACAGAACATTAATATATTATCTAAACGAGACAGTACAGAGACAACATCAAGGTATGCACCCATGAGACACCTATGAGAATGAGACACGCGGACATGTAGTTCCGGGGATCGACCAGTCCACTGGAACAGTCAGGGTAAGGACGCCCACGGAGAGCCTGAGAAGAGATACGAAACCTACGTTATTATAGTGAGGCGTCTATACTAAAGAACAGTCAGTGTTGCTTCATTGCTATTGATTGGCCAGGGTTAAACGACCCTGGTAATAACTATATGTAGGAAGCGGGGTCAATTTATTTTATCAGTTCTTTAAATCACTAAAGGTTGGCCAATGAACTTACATAAATAATTAGTTTACAATGTCATGTCATACAAAAGGATTAAATATTGAATCGTAAACCTACTATGAAGACAAAATATGTAGATCATGTATTTAGTCCTAAAACAAGTTTTGAAATAATGATAAAGAATGTAAAAGTTGGGGACGAATGTACTTGGTATAAGTATAGGCGGAATATTGGACCATGAGCTCCAGAGTGGGAAAATGTGTTTCACGGGCAGAAAATACAACGCATCGCATCGTCCACGTGTAACAAAATTGTTGATTAATTAAAAAAAACAATATATTTTAGCAATCAATGTTTTTGCTTCAAAATTGTGTGCCTAACATGTGGAGGATGCTATCAGTGGCGTAGGAACCGGTGAGGGGGGGGGGAGTTTGGCCCGGGGGGGGGGGGGCAAAACTTACGTGAGTCAAATATTAATGTAAGAATTTCCGTAGTAAATATGCACATACACTTAAACTATTCGACAGTCACCTTGGTAAAACGAATATGTTTGCCTGTATGCTTCGTCATTAGAAAAAATATTTGGTTGCAATTTACTAAAATGGGCTACTTCACGTTAATTTAGTTTTTAGATCGCAGATAGTTGCTGTGAAACATCGTTTACAGAGTCCGAGTGCACGTAAAACATGACGAAATAAATATAGTATGGTGAAAAAAAAGAAATCGTCGAAAGGGACTCCGGTGGTTGGGGCTTCGCCCCAGACCCCAGCTGCCGCCCGCTAAATCTGCTAGTAAGTTTGCCACCCAACTTTCAAAACGTTCCTTCGCGCCTGGATGCTATGCAAGTTCGCAGATTCCAAACTCGTGAGGTTTTATACGGCTCGATTGCGCGTAGCAAATATGTAACTGCACTCATAACATACTAACGAACTAGCTAACTAACTTACTTACTTACGGACAAACTTACTAATGAACAACTTTCCGACTCATTTGTTGTCTAGGGTCAGTTTGGTCAGGCAGGTTTAAGTATAAGATTGAACTCTGCCTCTATTGTAAAAATAACAAAATTATAATTTAAAGATTAATACCAAAGAAGCGAATCACAAAACGTCATAACAGTGGGACAGACAAAGTATTGGACTATCTGTCAGCGTGCCCGAGTCCCCTGACAATTTCTATACTTGTGTGTTTCTGTCACTAGTTTTAAAAATACATGCAACCAATCCATACGTGCACTTATACAGGTACACGCTGGTCAGAACGATCAAGGTCAACAGTTTATTGTAGTCAGTAATCACTCACAACATCTAGTTTGTCCAGGAAACAATTTGAATCAATGATGGGCTGATTATTGATTCGCTTTCAATATTAAAACCTACTCGAGAGTGAGCTAACGTAAGACGTGTGCATGTTGGAGGGACCTTCGATTCTAAGAAGTTGATGAGGGGGTGGGGGTGGTGGGTGGATCAGGAGCTAGGGGTGATGGGGGTGGGGGATGATGGGCGAGAGGCGTGTGATGAGAGAGACGCGCACGCGATTGTGGCTAAGCAGAGAGAGTGTGCTGTGAGAAACCTAATATCGCCTGAATAGCGTCGACTGGAACAACGTCGACCACCTCGTGTGTAGTGTACTTTCTTTGTTCCCCCTAACCTTGCGTTATGCAAGGCCTGTACAAACGAGGTGGTCGACGTTATTCCAGTCGACGCTATTCCGCATCCCCGGAGGAATTACCGAGACATATCGTAGCGACTAGTGGATCAGGGGGGGAGATGGGTTTTTTGTAATGAACTGAAGATCTCTCCAGAACTAGGATGAATATCCAAAAATGTCCAGGAGAAGCCAAAAACTTAATAATTATAGATTTAATGTTGAATGGATATATACAAAGTTCACTTTTTTGGCACGCAGTTAGCACCACTTTGTAAAGTGACGAATCATCGAACGTTTCCGTAGATCCCCCCCCCCCACATGTAAGTGGGTTCTGTCGCAATCTCAAGTGGTCTAGCTAAATATTTAGTACCAAGAATGGCCCTGTGCTGTGCACACTGTCTCACATGCTTAATGGTGTCGGTGCCAACAAAGTATTGAACCAGCAAACTTTGAGTGTAGACTATAAACAAAGCATCTCATTCCAAGTCACACGTATTAAACCCTGCTCTTTATAAATCATTAAGACGGGGCGGGCTTGAGTTGGCGTGCAGCATTCTTCACTCTCCGTCAGCATGCTGACACTCGACTCGACGAGTGCAGACACGCGAGACACGAAGACATACATACTGGTAGGGAGACAGACAGGCATACTGGTAGACAGACAGACATGGGTAGGTAGACAGACAGGGAAGGGTAGACAGAGAGACGATTAGACGGAATTGACAAAACAAAACTGAAGTTGAAATGAAGTTCGACGTGAAAGATACGGCTGGTTCTTGGGACTACCGACGGATTCCTTCGCAAGACAGTTACACATTGAGGCGCATCTTGACGATTGCTGCAATGAATGTAGCGTGAGTTGAAGCTTGGTGCAACCCCCATGCAACGGACAAAGCGCATCGAATTATACTCTTATCAATCAAGAACTTGTATCACGCTAACAGTTCAATAACCAGGTAGGAGGAGGATAACGAGATTGTTTACACATGGTAGAACTGAGAAGAGAACGCACATGTCTACAGTTTTGCACTGGAGTAAAACAATTTGTTTCTGGCTAATAAACGATAATATTTAATAATATACTTTGTCTGATAGTCGTATGTTCGTCATTGAGAACCTATAGAAAATCAGATACCCATGGCTGAAAGGGTCCTACAACCAGCTGCCTACTACACCCTACCTCCAGCCCCATGCAGTGTTGGTGTGTGTGTGGCAGAGCTAATTCATAGCTCTGTGTTGCCCGCAGAGATCAGCCTGTACCCCATGTGACATAACCCTATGTTGCCCGCAGTGTGCGGCGAAGTGGAGGCCCTGGAACTAGTGCTGGACGCGGGGGCTAAACCCTCCACCCCGGACATCCACGGCGGCTACCCCATCCACTACGCGGCCCAGATGTGCGGCCCCAACTCTGAGATGGGCAACGACGTCCGCTTCGGCCTCGCCGTCCTCAGGAAACTCCTGGCGAGGGGGGTCGAGGTGAACGTTACGGACAGAGATGGGAGGCAGCCCATCCTCTGGGCTGCCAGTGCAGGTGGGTGCATGATGGTGTAGGTGGGTGCAAGATGCTGGGAGGGGGGTCGAGGTGAACGTTACTGTAGTGTTTTACACGTGCATAACTGAATACCTAAGCGGGGAAAGTATGTTTAAGTAACCAGCTTTATTAAGCTACCTTGGGTCAGTTCCCTTGGCTGCAGTGCCTTCTAAAGGTACAAAAAATGTTGACCTCCCAATAACAGTACTTCATCTCAGGTCAAATAGTCATAGTTAATTGAGAGCCTCGTATCGATTGATTGGTACCTATCGGCCGGCACTACAATTTGGTACTATGTAGGCTACGGTGTTACGTCCTTCAATAGTGAGAATTTCAGCTCTAACACACATCCGCGGTCCTTCAGGTAGTACTCTACCGATCAGGGGTTGCACAGGGCTGCTACTGTGTTCAATACAGGTCTTGCACCTAGAAACGCGTGTCTCCATCGCTCTGCGACGACATTTTGACACTCCTAAATGTCCCGCATGTAATCTCGTAAGAATCTCTTGGCGCATGCTGACTGGAATTAGCAATCGATTTCCTTTCAAGATAAGGTCATCAGCAATCACTAACTCAACCTTGTATTTTGCGTACTGCCACAAGTATTGTCTGCTTCTTGCTGCACTCTAATCTCTTCGATCTTCGAGTCTGTAGCAGGCAAGTTCTCTATAATGCTGTGCACATAGTCTTCCGCCTTCGACCGCTTCTTCCAGAGCTTTGTCTTCGTTGTTCGTTAGAGACTTACCACGTATCGGGTCTCGGGAAAGAGCAACGGCAGTGTACATTTCTTTGCCTTGTTTATACTTGATGTCGTAATCGAACCTAAGCATTCTCATCCTGAACCTTTGAAGTCGAGGAGTCATTTCTGCTATTGGCTTAGATCCAAATAGCGAGATGAGAGGCTTATGATCCGTGTTTATCTGGAACTTCATCCGAAATATGTACCTTGGCCCATCTTCCCTCTGTAGGCGTCAAACTTCTTGCCACATACATGACTGGCAGCCACGAATCATTCTTTTTTTGCTGAAGAACGGCACTTAATCAATATGATGAGGCATCAGACGTAACACGAGTATCCCTATTAGGATTGTACATTGCCAGTGTTGGTGTATTGGATACCAACTCTTTCAACTGCTGGAATGTGTGCTCCTGTTGAGGTCCACAAATCCAATCGTTCTTCTTGCTCAACAGATCTTGCAATGGTTTGGTTAATTTGTCTAGATTTGGAAGAAACTTCAAAAGAAAGTTGATTGTGCCTAGGAATCGTCGAATTTCTTCTACATTTTCCGGGATCTTTCATGGCTTTTATAATCTCCACTTTAAATGGATTTGATTTAATGCCATCTTTGTTGATTATATGCCCCAAGAATTGTACATTGGAACATTAAATTGGCACTTACTTTTATTTAGAGTTATGTTTTCCTCTTCTAGTCACTTCAAAACAGCATCTAGGTTTTCGTCGTGCTCTTTCTGTGTGCGATAGTATATTATAATATCATCTATGTGGTTGCACAAGCCTTTCAGGCCTTCTAGTACTTGCTTTATCTTCTTTTGATAGTGCTCAGGCCCTGAACAAATACCAAAGGGCATTCTATTGAAGAAATATCTTCCTTGCGGTGATATGAATGTGGTTAGTCTTGCCGACTATTCTTTTAGAGGAACCTGGTAGAATCCCCTTACTTGTGTCAATCTTGGAGAAGTATTGGCATCTTCGATTTGTGTTAGAGTTTCTTCAATAGTAGGCAGTGTATATGTCGTTCAAGGCAAATGCTTTTATTTAATTCGGTGTAATCGACACATATGCGCACACCTTTATCGGGTTTGGGAATCACAACTAAAGGGGAGCACCAATCAGTAGGTTCTACAACTGGCGTAATTATACCATCTTGAACCATTTACTCTAGTTCTTCTTTAGGTGGATGCATGATGGTGAAGGTGGTTGCAAGGTGCCAGGAGGGGGGCAACTAAAGTTAGGAAGGTAGGGGAGGGTGGGGGAATTATGTTATATAGTACATAAACTAAAAATCCAATTCAACCGGCACTTGAACCTGGGTCTCCCGCATTCCACGCAGAATGATCAACTTTATTATGAACTTTAACAAGGATGTGAATAAGAAACAGGGCAGTTCCCTATTGCAAACCTTTTCACAATAATGTAAACACAGTTATGCGAAAGTTTTGAGGCATCATTACTTCTATAATATGTTATACAGTATCTATTCAACAGTTTTGCCAGAAACCGTTAACAGAGTTTCAAGAAAGGTCAAATCGTGATTTGCGCATAGCAAAAGAAATGTTGCTGCGCGATAAAAACAATTGCGTGTCAAAGCGGACGAATCACCTGTAGCACGCAAGGAGTGGTCACTGAGATGACTCAGTCCCTCCCACTCGGCTGTCTTGACCCTGACTGTCGGTGACTCAGCACAGAATGATTTGTTGCAACCAGATGGTGGAGGTGCCGGTTTAGAGGAGGGCTGCATTTTCAGCCGCCAGATGCCGGCACTAGGCGGACACCCGAGATGGTGTTCACGACATCAAGGATGTTCACTAATTTGTAGCGATAAAAATATTCCAATGTTTTGCACTTATTTCAAAAAGCTTGTAAATTAATAAAGAAAACATGCAAATGGCCTTTATAAAATAACAGTTTTAATTGATCAAAAAAATTTAAAAATTGAATATTGGCCCATCTAGAATCTTCTTCTGATATAAAATGACGAGTTACTGAAGCCACCAGGCCCACGTGTTATTTTATCCTAGGAGATTCAGATGACCTTACATAGAACACAGCATCTTCATAGATATACGATTATACTAACATGGTGCTATTGAATGGAAGACAGTAAGGTTGCTTGTCAGTGTTGTGATTCTAAATATCGTTCAAAACAGCAGACAAATTAACCTGTTCGACTCACACCAACAGGTTAATTTAGTACAATTTCAGAACAAGTAAACATCAGGAATACGAAGTAATAGAAGGTTCGCATTTTTAATCGTTGGTCATGCGAAGCTGTTTAAAGACTTAAATCGATACTTGTTTGTTATCTCGCGGCGGTCTGTTGAGCAGCTGTTGGTTCACACGGCCACGTCGCTCGTCACTGCACTCGAAACCTAGGCATGGCCAGTGGGGGAACCAACCTAGGAGTATATGGCGAGATCACCAGGAGGTAGATAGTTGGGGGGGGGGGGGGCACAGGCAATTTTATAATAGAAACTTGTGTTTTCAGCCTTGTAAAATACAATTTTTTAAACTTTCTCTGGTGGGGCAGTGCTCCCTGTACACGCCCCTCCCCTCCGGATATGACACACTAGCTCTGTATGGTTGGCAATGCATAACATACTGTCCAGTTGGACTCATTTGTGAGATAGGTTTGTTCGATCGCGGACCTAGTGTTAACACTCAAAAAGTCAGTGTCTACACTTTACACTGGCTTCTAGGCTAGTGTTATGAGTGACAGTTTTAACACTGAAGCAAACGAACGGACCAAAATGGCTCTTTTCACAAAAGTGTGTGCGAACGAACAAACCTGTTATATGTAGGTGCCGTACGACCATTTTCCCGCCCGTGAAAATGGCCGGATCGCTCGCAGCGCTATCTACTCTGGCGGGAAAATAATACGGCTCCGCCGTAAGACCATTTTCCCGCGCGTGAGAGTGGCTGGATCGCTCGCAGCGCTATCTACTCTGGCGGGAAAATAATACGGCTCCGCCGTAAGACCATTTTCCCCGCGCGTGAGAGTGGCTGGATCGCTCGCAGCGCTATCTACGCTGGCGGGAAAATAATACGGCTCCGCCGTAAGACCATTTCCCCGCGCGTGAGAGTGGCTGGATCGCTCGCAGCGCTATCTACGCTGGCGGGAAAATAATACGGCTCCCCATAGGAGCACCTTGTGCAAGCTGAGTGAACACTGACCCGCACCACATTCTCAATACCTTGAACTGTAAATGTGACCAGAGGGCTGGACCGTTGTCGTGTTTGTCACGTGTACACATGGTGACATAGGTCTGGTGCTGATGTCGTAGTTCGTTACCGATGAAATCCTGGAACTCGCCACCTCTCCTGCAAATCAGCCTCTTTATTGGCTTTTATTACATCAGGACTCAAATCACCGCCAGATAATTGAGCGAGCGAAGCGAGCGTCTCCACTTGACTCTTATGGCTTGAATGTCTGTTTTTTTTTTTTTTCTGTTACTGCTTCGATACAGGTCGCACCGTTTCTCTGATCGACCTGAAATTTTGCACACATGTACATACCACCTAGGCGGGTTGCTGTATAGTTTTGTGGCAAAATCGTTCAAAAAGTTAAAAAGTTACATTAAAGTTAATCGAAAGTTTTTTTTTCAAACTAAAACGGCGACAAAATCTGAGGTGGCCAAATCATTTAGAATGTCCGTCCGATCAAGAATATGTTATTTTTATTTTGATCCGATAAGTAGTGTAGATGGAAATTACATTATAACAAAGTCCCGTTACCATGGCAACGGAAAGTCGCACAGCTTTTTTGGCTCATGATAGCGGTCAAACGGAGGCTCGGATCGAGTTGAAATTTTGACCATCCGCAAGTTTCGTTCCTGATTGAATGCCATTAGTTTTGTGGCAAAATCGTTCAAAAAGTTATAAAGTTACATTAAAGTTAACCTAAAGTTTTTTTTTAAACTAAACGGCGACAAAATCTGAGGTAGCCAAATCATTTAGAATGTCCGTCCGGTCACGAATATGTTAATTTTATTTTGATCCGATAAGTAGTGTAGATAGAAATTACATTTTAACAAAAGTAACGTTACCATGGCAACGAAAAGTCGCACAAGAATTCTGGTCACTATGTACTGCCACCTAGAAGTAATCAAGAGTTAAAATAGTTTTACCAAAAAAATGATGTCAAAGTCCTCTAGATGGCGGTGGATTTTATCCATTCTCTCCTATTTTACAAATTTTCAGCTAAATCGGTCAAGACCGAAAAGACTTATTGGTATGTAACATTATGGGAATGTCGTACTCGGGTCGTGTTGCACGTACCGGTGCTCGCTCAACAACGCGTCCAACTGAGCGTTTTCCTATGTTACATCATGTTCCATCCCTCAGTGATGGTGTGTAATAGCCGCATTATACGCGCTGAAAACTTCTCTACTGTGCGGGGTGGTATATTATGACGTCAGCACGGGCCCTGTGTCATCATGAGTGGTATATTGTGCTTGTGACGTGATGTGTTCTCGCACAGACTCACACTCGGGCTCTTCACTTCCTTCAGGGAGCGCGGACGCCATCTTGGCGCTAGTCAACTCCGGGGCGAATGTGGAGGCGGACGACAAGGACGGACTCACAGGTCAGTTCACACCCTTCCCTTACATCAGATCACTACACAGATTAGCAACGACTTGTTTGTGATTTGTGAGTGAGAATTTGAGTTATAGCCACAGGCTGAATGAGGATCCATGGTCCTCTTTACTAAATCCAAGGCTAACGAATCCTAGCGGAGATGAAGTGCAGTGCACGTTGTATGGTAGTGCGATTTGTGCCTTTAGTGTTTCTTGAATTTATATTGTATTAAATAATAAATTTAATTTAAATAAATTGAACACAACATGAAGTCAATTTAAAAGTAGTTTTTTTATCACTTTATTAACTAAGAATTCGTTGCCGAAATTGAGAGTTGTTCAACTTAGTTGACAGGTGAAAAGTATCTAATTCGTGTGAGTTTCTCGTGATATAACATCAGGGTGTTGAGTGTAGCCCATGCAACAGTGTAGGCCTACTAGCTACAGTCTGTGTAGCCCATGCAACAGTGTAGGCCTACTAGCTACAGTCTGTGTAGCCCATGCAACAGTGTAGGCCTACTGACCGGTGTCTTGTCACAGCGCTCCACTGCGCGGCGAGTCGCGGCCACACAGACTGCCTAGAGACGCTGGTCACGCTCTGCGGGGCCGAGATCGACGTCATCGACAGCAACGGATGCACCGCCCTCTTCTACTCGGTGACGCTCGGCCACGCGGACTCGACGCAGCTGCTGCTGGGGTTCGGCGCGGAGCCCAACAGGCAGGACCGCAAGGGACGCACGTGAGTCGCACATCGATTTAGCTCAGAAATGTGGTTCTTTATACGGAAGGGTAGAATACGTTAGAGCCTTTCTTTTGGGTTGTCACCGTCACCGACATAATTTGTGGTAAAATGGATCGTATCGGTAGGGATGATTCTCCTGGATCGTAGGATAATGCGTGTGAACCTTGACGTTAAAAACCACTGACAAGTCCCTAGTTGTGTTTTCAGTATCTGATTCGCCACCACCTCTACATAAAGCTTTATCCTCGAAACACCAGTTATTTATTAACCCATTAATATCGGCGTATCTTAGTTATTTATTGTCTGCACTAGTTTTTAAGTTCAATACATAACGATGTCGCAAGAAAAGGTAGTCCGTTCAATACCACCGGACGCCGAAGCTAGGTTTGACTTAAGTCTGCGTTGCTTCATCGTGATTGGCTGCTCGCCGACGTCCGTATGACGAGTAACCCCTGGTTCTTCTAGGCCTGCGCACTGTGGAGCGGCCAAGGGTCAGCTGGAGACACTGCGCATCCTGGCCACGCACGGCGCCAACCTCTGGGTGCGCAACGTCAAGGGCGACTACCCCCTGCACGAGGCAGTCTTGTCCGGGCGCAAGGAGCTCGTGCGGTGGCTGCTCACTCAGCGACCCGACGCCATCAACTCGCCCAACAACGACGGGAGGTGTCCGCTTCACATTGCCGCCATTAACAACAACGTGGAGATGTGCAAGGTGCGTCAAACATTAGAATTACTGTAGGTCACGATCATCGTAATGAGTGATACTCTTTATCCTCCCACCTTACTTCATCCTTCATCCACCCCCACTTCACCTTCAAAGTGCATCTTACCAAGGCATTCCACAACAGTTATTTTGATGCTGGCAGTGCATGATACCCAATATCTTCCGTGCACATGACTTCGAAGTGCATCTGACATTAGCACTAGCAATAAACTGTGCCATTTAGCCCTAGAGTTCTATTGAAATGACAAACGCGATATTGCTTACGCCACTCTGAATACAAGCATATCCGACAATGAATGTCGCACAGAACCTGGCACACTCCTCACTGTCACTGTAGCCCCAGCCTCCTCGCGATCACCCTCGTGCACGTGAATGACTGCCGTAACTTCCACCCACTCAGGATGCACTCGTACCCCGAGACCACCATCCCCAATTCCAACCCACACCTGCACCATGGTTGTCGCATCGCTCTGAACTGTCCTTGTGTCGACACCGCAGATCGTGCTGGACAACCAAGCGCTGCTGAACCCGGTGATGCGGACGGGCAAGGGTCAACTGATGACTCCACTCGACGCGGCCCTGCACCGGGGTAACAGGGGCTGCGCCAAGTACCTCCAGCTACACGGCGGTGTGCCCGCTAGCAAGCTCACAGACCAAGCGGCCAAGGTCAAGGGAGGAATCAGGAGGTGAGATACGTCGGGGCATCATAAACGGCCTCTTAGGTTTCTGGAAGGATAATTCTAGCTGGGTTTTGTGTCTACATAAATGCATGGAAAAGGTCATAAAACAGATTTTCTTAATATCTTTAAATATATAAATATAAATGTAGATCAGCCGAGTGAAATATGTCCCTGTTGACACCCCAAATAAAACGGAGAATCTCACATAGTTTCTCGTTGTGTACCACGGCTTCATCAAGATGCCTTGTTTGTTTGATCCTGACCGCAACACATGTTATCGACAACGCCGCACACATGAGCCAGTGTGAGGTTACATCTAATATGTCTGTCTCTTGCAGGGTGGCCATGTCCGAGACCCACTCTGACCACAACTTCCCCACACCCGAGCTCGGCTACTCCCTCGCGCCCGGGGGCGGCGGAACCTCCATCCTCAGCATCAGCCCGATACCGGACCACGCTCTCATGATGGCAGAAGACGTCGCCAGCCGGATGAGGAGGGGGGACAGCAGGTCACTCCAGGTAGGGACCTCGATTCGTTTCTTTGCCACCGTTGGTTCGATTTACATATAAGGGACTCATTTCTTGCATGCAGTTCACCAGGCAAAAAGGTCTTCCGATACAACTCAGTTCCCTATAATTACTGTTCCTTAAAAGTAGAAATGTCACCTGTTCATTTTCAATTGTGGAGATGTGGTCATTTCTTTGGCGTATTAGGATGTGGCAGAGACCAACACTTAGTTACATTCAGCGCCGCCACCACACAAATAAAGTCCGGTCGTCAAGAAGATTATACATATTGGAAGTAGTAGTTATAAACGTATCCAAACTAAAATAAAGAAATCGTAATGCAGAAAAGTGAAGTTAGTTAATTGTGTTCCAGGTTCGTTTAAATGATGACGTGGCAATAAGACACGTTGAACGAATTGAAGCACCAATCATTTGTAGACATCATTGTTTCATCGATGATAGCAGCGACGATGAAGTTCTGAGAAGACGCAGACGAAGACGTTTGCGTGAGAGAAGGATGGACTCTAGTAAGTACAGCGACAGTGAACAGGAAATCAGGAGGCGGAGAAGGCGAAGGAGGGAACAGTTCAGTGATAGTGATAGCAGGGACAATAGTGTTAGACGAAGAAGGAGAAGAAAAGCTAAAACTGAAGACGAAGGCAGTGACAGAGAAAGCGATAGGGACGCGCGAAGGAAGTGGACAGGGACACGCGTAGGGGATGCGGAGAGTGGAGGTGTTGAGGACGACGAAGACAGGAACAAACGGAGACCTAAGAAGTATCGAGTAGCGAAAGGAAAGAAGGGAAAACGAAGAGTTCAAAGCGAAGAAGACGATGACAGCGAAGGTGGCGCGGATGCTCAATCTGGGAAACCAAGAAGATCGAAGAGCAAAAGTAAGACTTCTAGGAGGAAAGTGGAGCTGACTGAAGATGACGAAACGGAAATCAGCAGTGAAGGTTCGGAAGAGGAAATAGAGGAAAGACTAGGGGTCACCAAACTTGATCAGAAGGAGAAAAAGAGTAAGACGAATGTGAAAAGAACCTCTCAAGGCTCAAGTGAAGTGAAAGAAGTCAAACAGCGTAAAGGAAAGATTGAAAGGGAAGTAAAAAGTAAATCCAGTGGAAGTAAGTCCGAAAACTCAGGGAAGAGTGCACCAATTACAAAAAAAGACGTCACTGCAAGAAATAAAATAGAATTGAGAAAAGTTACTTTGCCCAAAGATAAAATTGAAAAGTCAGAAGAAAAGACTAGAGGAAGGAGATCAATTAAACTTACAAGCGATGTATCCAAAGATAGTGCTAAAACTCGGAATTCCTCCCCTATGAAGGCACCGAGAAAATTTGTCAAACGCTCATCTGATGGCAAGGTGGTAAAAAGTGCTATTTTGGCAGTTGAAGAGATCGTTGTGAACGATGGTGAAGAGCTGGTTAAAAGAACCTATCAACGGCAATTGGGTAACCAACAAATTTCAGACGATGAACAAGAAACAACTGAAAAGTCTCAGAGAATAGTTACGGCTTTAGTTCACCATGCAGACGGCAGCGTCATCGACGAGAGTAGAGATGCCGGGGAGAGTGTTCAGGACGACGAGAAACCTGTTGACAGTGACGCCCAGAAGATGATTGAAGAAGGATGAAATATACACGACGTTAGTTCAGCATGCAGACGACAGCGCTAGCGGGGAGAGCAGAGATGCGGTGGAGAGCGCTCAAGACAACGAGATACCCATCGAAGAGCATGTTGAACCCGATCAGGCTCTTGAGCCTGATGCCGGTGAAGAACCCCTGCAGACTTCCCGGCCGGTCAGCGGCAAGGATACCCGGGTGGAAGAATCAGAGGCAACCACTGGACAAGAAGAGGCTGACGATGCTCTGGATGCGACCTCTGAAGCTAAAGAAGAGGCTGACGATGCTCTGGACGCGACCTCTGAAGCTAATGCAACGAGTGTCAACGACGAGAAGAGTCCCGAGGACTATGAAGAAGAGTCGCCTCGGGCAGACACTGAAAACGATAGAAGTGAAAACAACGAGACCGTAGAGAGTAGTGAACTGACGGAGCAAACAGAAGAGAATGAGGCAGAAACCACGGAAAGTCAACCGGAAGAAGCGGAACCAAAAGTGAACGAAGAAGACTCAATTTTGCTAGAGCATGGAGAGACCGAGGTTTTGGAAAATGAGCCTGATAATATAGAAATGAGTAAAGACGAAGGCGAAGTTGATGCTGAAGAAATAAGACCGTCAGATGAAACCAACGGGGACACACTACTTGATGAAAATGAAAATGAGTTCTTTGAAGATGGCGGCGACGCTCTGGTAGACACGGCTGTTGATGGAGGTGAGGTGAATGAGGGATCCGGTGCATACGAGGAAGCGACAGAGTCGGCGATACAGAGTGACGGAGAGAATCATGGAGAAGATGCCGAGATCGTCGCTGCCTCCGAACTGGACTCGCTGCTTCAGCAAGAAGAGGAGAACCCAACCACGGAGACATTCCACGAGGTTCCCCGAAGCGCCTCGGCGATGACGACGCCGATCGAGCGCGAGTCGAGATCCGGCGAGTCGACCGCTCGTAGTCAGAGTCATAGTCGAAGTCGAAGTCAAAACGGCGACTCATCGTTACATCTCGACTCCGGGTTTGAGCCGTCTCCGCGGAGAGGTAAGAGTGCCAAGAGGGACGACCAGCCGGGGGTTGGACGGAGGAAGGGGCGGATCCCGCGACTCTGCAGGACGGACGACGACGAGGACAGGCCGGCCATCAGTACGATGTCGGTCACGCAGGCGGTGCAGAACAGCATGCGAAAGTGAGTATACGTATTGTACATGACACATTTTGTTTAAATTGTAGAAGGGTTGACAGGTTGGAAAAGCATAGAGAACATAAAGCCCAGCCTGAAGGGCTGGAGACGACAAACTTCTGCGGCTAATATAAAGTTGTTTGGTACCTTAATCCACGACGAGTTTCGTCTTTCTGGGACTCGTCAGGGGGGTAGTAGCCACAGGGCACTACAAATCGGCTAACTACATAACCAAACCTGTGGTAGGGCCACGCAAGAAGTAAATTCTGCATGCATGTTGTCATCATCAGCAAGGTTACTTCACAGTTCACACACTCATCTCGGTCCTTTAAGACAAAGTATTCATCACAAGGCCAAGCTAATTAGAACAAATTCCACACCCAACTCAATAAGTCCATGAAGTAACGGTTACGATGCGTGATTCCAGATATCAACTGGAGAGACGAATCTTCCAAGAGCTTCTGGAGCTAAAGCGTCTCCAGATCAGGTCAGGACGCGCCAATGAGCAACTCCTCGTCAAGAGATTGGTCGACGACTACCGGAAGGCGGGGCTTATAGTGGGATTGCGCCAATACGATGGGGTCTACACCTACCGAAACTTCGAGAAGTACCTTTACGGTAATGATTACTTACTATGTCAGTCCAATAATTCAGGAATATTTCTCATTTCTTACAGGCGGCTTATAAGTTATAACCTTTGATATTGGTACTTGTTTATTAATCGACGAATGCGTAAAGCCATACAACGATCGTGTTGTGTTACAGACCAACTTCGGCTGCTGCAAACGACGGAGCGTAAGTTGATTCCTCGAGTGAAGTCTTCCGACGACCTAGATAAACTGACGAAGGCCTTGAAGAACGCCCGTCTCAGTCCTCTCGCCAACGAGATACCAGACAACCCCATCTTCTGCACCCACAGCACCCACCGCTGCCACCACGCGGCCCACGCCTACACCGGGGTGCCGTGCGCCGCATACAGTGAGTATCTCCCCAGTTAACATGTGTGGGCTTCACAGGGTCGGTTGTCTCTGCACTTCAACACTTGTAAGATGTAAGATGGTGGTCTGAGTAAAAGTGTGAGAATAACTCGTTGGTTCGAGCGTCTAAATGCTACCTTGCATTATAGTATTAGACCTCCAGACGGTTTTGAATCATCTAGACCTATAAGTGTTCTGGTTTTCCACACTATAAAATGATGAGGATTCTTTCTTTTAAAATATCTACCCTCTTGCTCTAGACCATTCAGCTACTTTTTCTAATTATAGTTACATTTTCCATTAAGAGTATCACAATTTCTCGTCTGTGTGCTTGCTGTCAATTTTTATTCCTTTATTGTCCTTTTGTCAGCTCTTGTAGCTGTAACTTTCCTTGAATAGCCATGATTTTCTTGCGCTTCTGCTTGCAGTTACTTAGCATTAACGAACCCAGCTCGCTTCTGCTTGCAGTTACTTAGCATTAACGAACCCAGCTCGCTTCTGCTTGCAGTTACTTTTGCATTACGACCCAACTCGTTCTGCTCAGTCTTTCTTAGACCCAGTACTTGTTCTACTTGTAGTTACTTTGCATTACGACCCAATTTCTGCTTCGTCTTGTGCATTGCCCTGCTTCTGTTGCATTACTTTCATTCGTCCCTCTTCTGTTCAGTCTTTGCTAGCGAACCCCTGTTCGCTTGAACTTAGCATGAATCCTTCTTGCTTGCAGTTACTTAGCATTAACGAACCCAGCTCGCTTCTGCTTGCAGTTACGAAGGCGAACCACCACCAGATGCCGAAGGGCAACCACATCGCTTCCTCGCGCGGCTTCCTCCCGCGCATCGAGACCAAGTCGAACCGCGTCACCGGCGTCAGCAAACCCCTGCGCTACGTCGACCCCACCCGGCCAGTGACCTTGGAGCTGAGCCACGGCAACGAGAAGCAGGTGATCTCGCTGCCCACGGAGAAGCTGGACAAGAACAAGCGGTACTACGTGACCTTCACGATCAAGGGAGGGTCCGGGCTCGCCGAGAAGAAGAAGCAGGAGGCTGAAGACACCAAGGAGGGCGAGACCGAGAAGCTGCAGCAAGCCAAGAGCTTCTAACGAGTTTCCTTCGTGGCCATCTGGACAGAGAATAGAATACGTTACACTCTGCAAGTTCGAAAGAGGAGATTTTAAGTAATATTTTTGTACTGAAAACTCCACTTCTTGTGGTTGGACAATGGTAAACTCGTAAGTCTCTTCTTCTCGTTGGAAATGCAATTTTGTTTCGATTGTTTTAGCGACACTTTTCCAAAATGAAAATGTTCATGGCAATGTTCGAAGTGGATAAACCAAGCTGGACAACCTACATCTTGTCTCCTATTGAGGTGCCTTCTTGCTCCAGTTGTTGACGTGACTGCATTCAAAAGAGAATAGGAAGTGTAGCGAACTTTGGCAGGTGTGTTGTTTCGGTGACTTTGAAGCTATTACGGTGTTTGGAATGGCCATTAATTTGATTTCCTTACTTCTTCTGGCAGAGCAGTTTTCATGCTTGTTTTGGATTTTCCAATGATAAAACAGTGTGTTCTCAGTTGCAATGCGTTAGTTTTAATTAGAAATCCGAAATAACGGCACAGTTTTCCCAGTGCAGCTCATCAGATAACACCATAAATAAATTGTAAGTGTACTTACTGCTGCTTGCTGGTGGTAGCATGGTTTTCATTCGAGTCCACGTAATTTAAATGGCTGCCAAAAGTTAGTTAGAGTTTTGCCGTTTGTTGCACCCAGGGTCATGTTACAAAGTTGGAGTAAGACATGACAGTGATGGGCCTTGGCCCGCACGAGAATCACTCTCTTTACAAAGTCCAGTCAGCATGTTACTCCAGCGTTGAAATCATGTGAGTTGAGAGTGGGCTGTTCCTTGCTGTCAGTTCTGGCTGATGGTTGCTGAGCAGCGAGTCAATACAGGAGGGATGGTCATTGGTTATACTTAGCTGCCTGGTACCGTGGAGTTGCTACGTATCTGTGGAGAAACACACACCTAGAACCGAACAAGAGACTTCTGTCGAGGTCTGTTTCTTGTTTTGTACCCGGTTCATAGCCAAGTACATAAATTATTAATAATAGTAACCGTTTCAAAATAGTATGAACGATGAGTAATTATTTCCACTGTAGAAAATACTGAAAAATAGCTCTATTGACTGTCTGTGAATTGATACGTCTCGTTAATGCACTGCATTTACTTTAGACTCCACCAAAGAAATTATTAACATCATTAATACTGGACAGTTAACTGGACACTATACGTTGTATTTCGATATTACAGAATCTCAACTCCCTGGCATAGTATGCAAATATTGTTCCTGTGATTATTTGTTTTAATGACACTTTCGACAACACTACGATCAACCGGAGCCATCGCCTCGTGCAACAAGCAGCGCTGAATGGTGTGTAGCCTGAGCTCTCCGGTAGTTTCGGGTAGGGGTGAAGAATATAACGCCAAGCGGTTAAAGTGTTGAAGGCAAGAGAAGTTTGTGAGCTGGGCTTGAAGGCACCTCTTTGATGATAGTCTATAAAGCAATGCGATCTCACAGATGTGTGCAGACACCAACTTGTCCGTCGACGTTCTCGATGAAAAACATTCAACAACATTAAGAGAAACTGTTGATGTTCCCCTACATTCAATATAACTGTGAGTATGGCGGAATAACATTAACAGTAATTAGATAGTGTTGCAGATCATGCCAACTACAGTTTAAAGTGTGTTTCAATACGACAGAACGCGACACTGCAGGGTCGGCTTGGTTACTTTGGTTTACTGTCCCCCACTGAAAATCAGTTGGGTGACTGAGTGGGTAGACTCTAATACGGATTTATTTATTTCATTTATCAACAGTAAAGACGTTTCCGAGTTTGCAAATATGCATTTTTAAGCAAAGCTGTATTGAAACTATTTATGTATGTTAGCTAGTTGATCTTGTATAAAGCCTATTGTGTAAGTATTATCTAGTCTTGTGGGGGTGGTTTCATAATCTCACCCTTCACTTAGGAGCTCCTTTACAAAATCAGGTTGTACATTAACATGTTTTTGTTACATTACGTTTAAGTTTGGAAGTTAACAGAGGATTATTAATTAACAGTGAAATGCAATTTTATAATGTTAATTGTAAGAAAGAAATAATAATTAGTGTGGTTAACAAGCCTTGGATGTTAAATATTATATATTAATAAAATTGTTATTTAAGATTAATAATGAATCATGTTCACCGAAGTTTCTCTACCAATCCTACACCATGCCGAGTCAGAGGGTCGGACTGGCGAATTAGAGCACGTGGGATCACTTGATGCCCCCCCCCCCCACACACACACACACACTTATCAGGTGGGTCTATTGACTTCTAGGGGTTCTCTGAGGGAGGTGGTCTAATCAATATGTTGGATATGCCATGCTATACCATGAACGTAGCGAAGACTTAAACGTCAATACCCTGAGAAAAATAGCTTGGGAGCATTTTTTCTTTACTGCTCGCTCTCTACCAACTGAAAGATCGAATTAATGACACATTACGTTGCCCCTGATTTTTCAAATAATACATTTTTTATTTATAAGTTTAAGAGATTTTTGAGAAAATATAAACTGTTTCCGCAACTTTTAACTGACTTTTCCAGATTTATCAAATTCCTTGACTTTTCGAGTTTTCCAGACTAGATGAAGCAAGTGTAACTGCACAAACAAAACTTCGCACTAATATTGTAGTATCTATGCTCTGAACTAGATTACTACAATAACCAGTGTTCATTTCTTAGCTCATTATTGCCAGAGATAATGTGAGTGTCTTTAAATCAAACTTATCCCTGCTTCATGCAACTATACTAAGGAACACAAACACTGCACTTTTCACATCAGTAACATAATCGTGTATTGCGATTCTGTAAGGATAACGTGAATGTCGCGACCGTTAAATTTACCATTATTGTAAACTCTGGCTTAGCCAATCAAAACAAAAGTCGTAACGAAATCAAGTAGGCAGTAATATATTTTTTACATCTACATGACGTGAACCGATAAGTTAACAAGCATTTATAGCGAGCGATACCTTTTGAATCCTTGTTATCAATCGCTAATATATCAATCACAAACAACATCAAAGTATATATATATGATACTCATGCCAAATATCATTGCATAGTACTCGATTTCGTTGCGACTTTTGTTTTGATTGGCTAAGCCAGAATTTACAAAAATGGTAAATGAGCACAGCAAATGATTTTGTTTCAATGATTAACGACATTCAAGTTATCCTTAGAGAATCGCACTGCTGATCTTTCAAATGAGCTAGTGAACACAGAAAAAGTAAATAATACGTAATTCATTGCCCACTACAGCATTAAATAAGCAAAGGTTGAGACAAAGCCGGCTCTTGCTGTTGGCAAGCGGGGGACACGTGCTCGAGTCCCGGTCCATTGTTCGAGGATCGAACCCAAGTCACTTATCTTCCAACCGTATGAGCCACTGTGGACGCATTTTCTTCAGGATTGAACATTACCATTCTGAAAAAGAAATAGTTTTCTTAAAAACATTATTCTGATTATTTATAAAATATCGTGTCTTCTGAGATAAAGCCTAATCAAGTGATGGGATATTCGAGACGTATGTCCCGACTGGGGTTCGAATCCGGGCTCTTCGGCTTTACGTACTGGTGGTCTCACAATTGTGATACCATATTATTTACCTCACTTCAATCTGAAAAGCACGTGCAGCCGAGTCAGGGTTCGATTCCCGGTCGGGACACAATATTAGAAAATAATGCAATCAATTAATTATTATAAGTTAGTATATTATATTCTAACTCTTCAACTCACCACATACAAACAATTTGTGAGAGTGTTAGTAAATAAATGATGGAAACTCACAGTTCTACAAACATCATATTTTATTAGGTTTTCATTGCTTGTATATTAAGTAAAATATAAAGTACAAAGTGTTCACCCATTTAACATGTATAAGTAAAACCTCATATCATAAACAATCTTACAATTTAATATAGAAAAATTGATATTTTATTAATTGCACACATTAAGTGAATTATGTTTAAAAAATGCAATTATCACAAAATACATACATTACGTTTTATTTATTTGGCCATAACATTATTATAAATGTATATATTCCCCACATGATCAAATTATTTATCACACACGACAGAACAAAGATAGTATAAACTCTTAAAGAACCATGAGTTATATAGTACATAGAAGAGAGTGAGTCAGATGAGGTTCACTCAGGAGTCAGGAGTCTCATGGCTCTGGCATCTTAAGTAGGGTAACCCAGCAAAACACTTCTAAGCATTGGTAACAACGTAATATGGCTCACAAAGCTAAGTTCTTTACATGAAATGGGCATCAAAAGATTTTACCTGAGTTGAATATAAAACAACGAGAATATCACGACCCCAGATATGGTTGAATATATTTCAAACAACTCTGCCTAACCACACAGAAAACTTGCAAGCAGAAGGTACAACGTGTCTCATTGCTTGTATGGAAATATTCACGTGCTTTATTGCCTGGTTTAGCCGGGAACGTTACAGCAGGACAGTATTGCTTCAAACACACTAAACGAAACCAACGACAGTGCCCTCAAGTCAAGGACTCAGGGTCCGAGCACGGGATACAGGTAGAGACAGAGGGTTAGAGTCAGTTGGTTCGGCCCCTTCCGTTGACGTTGTCAGCGTTGGCCGCGCGGTCCTTGTTCCCCGGGCTAGTGACGTAGTTGATCAGGTCCACAGGCGTCACCACGCCCGACACGAGGTCCCGGTTCTCCTCCTTCGCCTCGGCGGAACCTGGAAGAGTGATGCTACGTGAGCCAGGGGGCCTCGTACATGAGCCAGGCTGCCTCGTACATGAGCCAGGCTGCCTCGTACATGAGCCAGGCTGCCTCGTACATGAGCCAGGCTGCCTCGTACATGAGCCAGGCTGCCTCGTACATGAGCCAGGCTGCCTCGTACATGAGCCAGGCTGCCTCGTACATGAGCCAGGCTGCCTCGTACATGAGCCAGGCTGCCCACCACCGTCCAGATAGAGACAAGAAGTTCTAGAATGCAGGTGGGAGTCCAGGTGTTTGGGAGTGGTGTTAAGTATATTGGACCGGACAAGGACAGAATGGTCCAGGCTGTATAAGATGGGAAGTGTGGCGAGATGTGCCCAGCTACGGATGAGATGAGGTGGACGGTAAAGAAACACGAGGACAGAATGGGAGACACGGCGCATTATAGAATTATTCCGATTGTTTGTTTCACAAGCCAACCCTGAACATGCTGGTTAAGTTAATGCGTTGAGATAATGTTAGTTACAATTGTTAATTATGAGTATCTTGATCGAGGTGGAAGTTTATTGAAGGGTACACTTCACATATTATTCAACACGTCCAACTATGAATGCAATTAGACAAATGCAACTACAACCATTGTTTAGGGCGTTACTGACAAGAAGTAATTATTATTGAATTAGTAAATTGTCATAAAGCGAAGCTGATAGTTTGAATAATCAGAAGTGCACCATGCTAAATTGTACCTACTATAATAGGACGCCGGTTTCCAGCCTTCGCAGCCGATGGGTGATCATGAAAATAGAAGCATGCAAGGTTAGTTCCAACACTTATACCCAAAACTCATTTGAGGGGAATTCATACGAAAATAAATGTGAGATGTGCCTGGATGTTTCCAAAGATTAGCTGAATACAAAAAGCAAATTAAATTTAACCATGATGTTTCCAAATATTATCTGAATTCATGAGTCACCAGATTGTTGCCATGTGCAGCTCCATGTTGAATACAGGAAGTTGCATCAAGAAGTACAGACTAACTGTGTTGATTTGAAGGAGAGAACCACCAACAATATCATATTCCCCCTTCATAAACAATCTAGGATGTTACTATTAGGAAAAGGCCAACTGGCTAGTTTAGTATAGATTGGAGAAGGGTTGACAGGTTGGGA
Organism: Sweltsa coloradensis; assembly: GCA_024449915.1. NCBI lineage: Eukaryota > Metazoa > Arthropoda > Insecta > Plecoptera > Chloroperlidae > Sweltsa > Sweltsa coloradensis. The sequence continues at coordinate 55,528 of JAMZAV010002247.1, read as the reverse complement.
AAGCATAGAGAACATAATGCCCATCCTGAAGGGCTGGGGGCGAAAAAAACTTTTCATCTGCTGATGACAACTGCAGCTAATTTAAAGTTGCTTAAAATTTAATTAGTTTTAAATTAGCTGCAGTTGTCATCAGCAGGTGAAAAGTTGAAAGGTGAAGGTTAGGTGAAGTTGAAAGCCCTTCAGACTGGGCTTTATGTTCTCTATGCTTTCCCAACCTGTCAACCCTTCTCCAATCCATACCAATCTAGGATGTTTCATTCAAGACTGAATTGCAATTATGATGTTGATTTACTAAGAAAAATCGTATTAAATATGAAACACACATTAAAATAATGCTTATGTAGCAGTAGGAAAGAGGGGATAATTAAAGAATTCACGTAGTGATTTGTTTCACTTTCAGTTATTCATGATGTTTGAAACTAGCTGGAACGTTTTGCTGAAATATATCTACAACAAAAGAAAAGAAACCATACTGATTTCCTCAATTCATTACTTATAAAGATAAGAGGCACGTTAGTATAGAGCCAAGTGAACTAGAACGTGAGCTACCCCATACAAGCTTAGTAGCGCCTGTGTCCAGTATCCACCCCTAGTTTGTAGTGCTTGCTTAGTAGCGCCTGTGTCCAGTATCCACCCCTAGTTTGTAGTGCTTGCTTAGTAGCGCGTGTGTCCAGTATCCACCCCTAGTTTGTAGTGCTTGCTTAGTAGCGCCTGTGTCCAGTATCCACCCCTAGTTTGTAGTGCTTACACAGTCGCAGGGTGTGCACGACGACGGCGAAGTTCTCCTTGTCCAGGATCTGTGAGAGTTGACCCAGACTCGTGTCCATCTTGACTTTAGTGAACTGTCTGACCAGCACCTTGTCCACCGTGTCTTCGGGGAGCGCCTTGCCGCTCAGGAGGCTGGACATGAGGCTAGCCATGGTCACCACCCCCATCACACAACTGAAACATACGTTGAATGTGCTATTTATCTATCACATAGGTACACATGAATATTGATGCAAAAAGCTATACGTAAGATAACAAAATGCAATCCTTAAGTCGGGGTATGTGGAAATTATAAAACTGGTAAGTGGGTTTTATGGGCTCGGTTTAACTAGGTATTATGCAAGATGTTTGCCTTCACTATAGTGTAATATCTCCGTCATTACACAATGAAAACATAAGTTAACTATTCGATTTTAGGCCCAGAGAGAAAATACCAACAGTACATCCTCTTAGGTATGGGAATGTACAGCACCATAACTGAACCCGGCACCTCCACCATATTTTTTTATTGGCCTGAGGTTTTATATGTCTAGACCAGTACAAGATAATATGCCCCTCTTGAATTGTTGGGAAGACATTATATACATAGCCAGACACAAATAATCATAAAAATTAACTATAATGTTGGAGGGAGTTAGAGTTAAGATGAGAAGTCTACGTTTAGTCTGCTAATGACTAGAGCTCTTGGGTTTGACTCTTGAAACTAGGGTCCTGAACTTTACTTGCCCCCATATATCCGTGCATTTGAAAACCAAGCAAAACTCTGCATGATCTGGTACAAACATGCATCTACTTTAAATACCAGATAACATAATGGAAACAAAAAGCTATACGATACTCTGGTTGTTGGGCGGAGCCTTGTTAAAGTAACACCGTGCTAAAGGTTCCAACGCTCACCCCTTCTCATCTACGACTGGGAGCTGGTTGTAGCTCTGCTTCTTCATGGAGTCTACGGCGTTGGCGCACTTCATCGAGAGCGGCACAGTGAGCGCCTCTTTCACTCCCAGGGAGGATACCTTGAGATTCGACCACCTGAAACCAGGGTCCGTATGAAACACACACTTACTTTGTAAGTATGTTAAAGTACACTTGTACATTTAAAAAAAATGAATTTCATTCAATAAATCAATAGATTGCTAGCTCGTTACAATCTGGAATAATATTGTAATGAATGAGGTATGGAAATAAAATTGTGTTATAGGTAATGCTTAACTAACCATAAGGTTGCAGCTGCTTTTAAGCCCTATTGAAGAGAATCTCGAGCATTCCCTTAGTTCCAATGATAGAGCATAGATGCCGCTGCAACTTCTAGGGCGAATGGACTTCAAGGGTGTGTCACGTGGAGTCAGTTCTTACCAGTGTCGGTTGGCAACGTCTTCCTCCATCAGCCCTCGCGACAACATCCACTGATCCTTGACAAACTTGGTCATGTAGTTCCTGACTCCATCCGGCAGCAGCACCACGCATCTCTGACCCTCCTTCAGACTCGCCGCAGCCTTGAGCCCCGCGGACATGGCCGCGCCACTGCTGCCACCACATAACAAGCCTTCCTCGCGGATCAGACGGCGAGCCATCGGAAGAGTCTCCTTGTCGCTTGTCTTCACCCTGGACATCAGAGACGAGGGTTAGACTCTCACTTCTCACTTAACAAAGACACAATGGGCCACGCGCCACTGCTGCCACCATCAAATAGCAATTTTTCTAATTTTTTTTTGCCACCTCCTCTGCGGGGATCAGACGGCGGAGCCATCGGAAACGATGTACTCTCCATGTCGGCATTTGCTAAATATTCACCCTGGCCATTGCCAGAGCTGTCGAAAAGGTCGTTAAGACTCACGCTATACAATACAATAACCACAAAATATTTCATATTAAAGTAATTTCATTCCCACAATCAATTCAACAATTCTAACAATACAAAATAATTTACTCTCACGTACTTGATTAGTAAATGGCACTCAATGTAGGTACGTTAAATAATAATGATATGTTCGTCTTTTTATGTGACTTGTCATCAAGCCACACTTGAAGTTAAAGTAAGATTGTTGCTTACAATCTCCGTTAGCTAATACAATTGTTATTGTTGAGACGTTGAGGGGTGATATGATAGTTTTGATGAATTTTTCTAACTATTGCTAATACAAAACCACATCCCTCCCATTCTTCCTGCCCCCCTCCCCCTTCACACAATAAGCCTTCATGGAGAGTGTGGCCTAATTTATTTCCAACAAAAATAAAGTATGATCCAAAAAGCCAGAAAAGTTTCATGAAGTTCATGTTCAAACACAACCCTTTGCAATGGCGACTGCACTGGCTATATCATGGAGCGAGTCCTGGTGTCACACACACACAACACATACCACTTATCGACGACCGAGCGATCCAGCACAGTGGGGATGAAGTCGTATCCGATGCCCTCGACCTCGTAATACGTCACGTCCGTCTTGTTCAGCTCCTCCGGCTCAGCGAGGACGGAGCCCAAGGGGTCGACTCCCACCACCGTACATCCCGGGCAGATCTCCTTGATCTTGCGGCCGACACCGCAGACGGTTCCCCCGGTCCCCGCGCCCAGCACCACCATGTCCAGCTTCCCGCCGCACTGGTCCACTATCTCCTCGGCAGTCAGGTCGTAGTGGGCCAGGGGGTTGCCGGGGTTGCGGTACTGGAACACCAAGGAACGCTCTTAGTTCGCTAGGAACTAAGTTGCCGTACGAGGAGTTGTTCTTTACTTACTAACGACACATCCCAACATCGTTTAGGCAGCCTAACCCGAAGACCGCCAACTCACAGCCAGCCACTCACAGCTAGGCAGTTAGTCTAGTCACCTAAGAGTTGAACTTTGGGATAGGCCCTGGGTAATTGGCAACATCGTCTCGAGTGGAATAAAATGGTTGTAGACTAAGCTCAGCCAGCAAAGTATATGAAGTGAAACAAGGAAATATATTAGAGTTGTCGTTTTCCTGCAATAGACACAACAACAAATTGATCAAGATAACTGTAGTTGTAAACACTCAACTTTTCCTTGATGTCTCGACCGTCAGATATTGAGCATTATCAGAAACCTCTTTACATGAACTTTAAGACCTAGAAGGCCACACGTTACTGTCTCAAGTTCACCAGTGGAGTCAATTAAGAGTATGGCATAAAACGTCGCCACCTTAAAAACGCTTGCACTTTTAACTTGTGATTTTATACCAAGATTTAATCCAATCTATTGAAAGGATACATATTTTGTAGATATTGGTTAATAAGATACCTGCAGAGGAAAATATGTGAGCTTACGAAGAGTTATGCCTTACCCCGGTTAGCTTCTGTCTCTCTACGGGTGAATGCGCACGCAGAGAACCACGGTTCATCTGCACCCACCTGATCCAGCACGTGAGAGTTGGGGATCTGCCTGTTGAGCCGCTGCGCGACTGCGATGAGGCCCTCGGGAGAGTCGAAGGCGGCCGCGGTCGGAGTCCGGATGATCTCAGCACCGAGGCATCTCAAAGCGTCCACCTTCTCGTTGGACATCTTCTCGGGCATGACGATGATGCAGCGGTAGCCCTTCACTGCAGACGCCATCGCTATGCCGATACCTGGCGAGAGACAGGGAGAGTGAGACACGGAACATATACAAGTTCAAGAATATTTGTCCTTTCTGATGCGTCTGACGATAACCTCGGAGCTTTCGCTCATATGTATCTCTAATGCACTTCATTAAAACCAACATGTTATTGCAATACAATAAGTGGGGGTGAATAGTGGAGGAAACCCCCAGCCGGGGCCAAGAGGTACGCCTCCCCCCCCTGACGGAAATCTCACCGGAAATCTCACTCATTAATTTATATTTCCAAACCCAAGAAATACACAACCTGGTTCAACAAGTGTTTGTAGTGGCGTACCTGTGTTGCCCGAGGTCGGTTCTATGAGAGTATCGCCCGGCTTGAGAAGACCCTTCTCCTCTGCGTCCACGACCATCCTGTACCCGATGCGATCCTTGACGCTCCCGCCAGGGTTCAAGAACTCGCACTTGGCCACTGAGAGAACAAGAGCACACGTCAGTTAGGTTAGGGTATTAGGAGCGGCCGCGAGCATAAACCGTCTAAGTTGCGTTACCCGGTTTATGCGCGCACGGCCAGCCATGGTCCCGCCGTTCATTTGAAGTCATAATACACTTCGAGTTCACTAATTTACAATGATAGCGCCACACTGAACGAATATGTATCAGCATGACGTTGTCTACGCGTGCTTCTAGCTTTAGCGGCCGGTTGCCGCCGCCGCAACTGCTCATTATCTCAGATCGATTTTTTTGCGTTAAGACGGTTTATGTCCCCTAATTTTTTTTATTTTGAGGTAATGTGCGAGGGCTGCTTAGAGGAATTAATCCCAGCATTAGCCATAACGACTGCATAAAACTTTTGTGAAATACTTTTAATCAGCATTACCGGTGGCGGAATTAGTATCCACGTCATCCTGAATCAAAGTCTCACACGTTACGCATGAGCCACTTATCGAAGATAGTTGTCTACTCTACTATTACTCGGTACTCACAACACAAGCAAAGCAACGGTGTTCCAGAGTTGGGCATGTGAAAACCTTCACTTTTAGTGGCGCTCTCTGTAACAGCTGTTCAGATGACTTCACTTATAGTTTAGATTATCGAATAAAATAAATTATGAATCCTAAATATGGTGTATTAAAGTAGTTCTGTATTGTAAATAGCAACTTACACATATCACACTTGATTCCGTGCGCCTGTGGAATCTTGTTGAGCCGCACCATGGGTGTGTGTCCGATGGCGTGAAGGATGTTGGGCAGTATCTTGGGCCGGTCAGCACTGCGCAACACAACCACACATTACACAGAGAGGGGGCAAGACGACGTCTGTCGGTGCAAGAAGGGCATATGGTGAGTCTGTATCGTACAGGACGTGACACATGACAGTATGACACTCAATATCAGCAAACTCACAATTATTACGGTCTGTTCGAACAATAGGTATGAAGTCAAAATTTTATAAATATTAGGCCTAATGCAAGATATTCGACAGATATTGCTTTTATCTTATTTTTTAATTTTTAAGCTTCATCTCTAGGGTAGGATTAGGTACTTAGTAGGGGCGCACTATGCACTAGGCCTAGGGTACTCACTAGGGGTGTACCGAGTGGGGGGTGGTCTTGGGGTCGACCCCCAGCTTCCACGTACAACGAGACGGTTGATCGGGTCGGATGAAATCCTTCATGTCGTCGATGATCTCTCTTTTCTTGGAAGCTGGATCCGGTGACGCCATCGCTGTACCTGTCACACACAAGTCACACACTAGTCACACACTATAGTCACACACAAGTCACACTCAAGTCACACACTAGTCACACACTAGTCACACACAAGTCACACACAAGTCACACACTAGTCACACACTATAGTCACACACAAGTCACACACAAGTCACACACAGTGACACGCTACGCACGTGATTGATTCAGTTACAGGACAGAGCGTGCATGTCACATGTGAGCTATACATGTCTATTATTATCTCACATCAGTGAAATTATTATTTACCTCACAGTGTCCAGATACCAAATATATCACGCAATATAAAACAAAGGTGTCAAGTTGACAGTTTGAACGCTCGGTATGATGCGACGTAGGGGTGTTCTTATTGAAGTCATTATGAAAATATGGCAACGATGTAGAAGTGTTACATTAATTTTTGAAATAATCAATTATTTCTGCTCCCTCATTTCCCTCCTGTTCTCACTTCACAGTCGCACCCAACCCGCTTCAGACGACAGACTCACTTGCTGTCTATTGCAAGAGAAATATTCAGCTTAGCTAGATCAACCACATTTGAAGTTTATATACAATTCCCCTCACAGTACGATGGGACTACCATGGGTGGAACAAATATACGATAAGCTAACGTTTCAATGCTAATGTGCAATGAGTATTAGTAGAACTATAATAGGGAATATGCGTGAACGCCCAATATTGATTCTAGAATAGAGAGTAGATAGTCCTTCATATTTTATTAATACAATTTCAATGACATATTGGCACTTTTATTGAGGGCCAAAGTTTGATATTATAATATATAAAAATAAGTTTAAAGTGCATAGAGAGTTATTATCAAAACTATGTTTTACTGACTTTTAAATAAATATACGGGCAATAACTAGCGTTGTTATATTATTTTACATGTTCAAAGAGTAAATTTTAACATATTAGAACAAAAAAATATCACAATTTGCTTTTATAACAAAGATAATATCCGAAAACAAGTTATTTTATTAATAATTACGTGATTGGTGGATTGGGATCATGAAGGCTGGTGATATACCCGTTTGTTTCCCGCCAATACAAGAAAACTTTAAACCTAATTTTATAAATAAAATATTTCCGAAACAATCAAAATAAGTTATTTTGTGATAAAGAAGGCTGTCTGAAGCAAGTAAACTATAAAATACGTTCATGCAAATTCCCAATTATTACAGTCTAAGTGCCCGTTAGGGCGCTACACACTCAAGCACCTTATACAGCAAGCAGGGTTGGGATGATTTCGAGGTGTCACCCAGCCGTCATGAAACGCGTAATGAACTTAAAAACTGTCATAATGGGGAATAGGTACCTGACAACACAATATGCCAAATTTTGGAAGCACCCGATGTATATGAAACTTAACATGTGTCAAGGAAGCATAAATGCATACATATTTGTTGATGATAAACCAGAAACAATAATTCACGAAAATTTTCAATTGCGGACTTATAAAAAAATCCAAAATTGAGTAAATCAATTTATTTTTGTAGCGTTCACCTAAAATCATTTTTCAAACATTGTCGGTGTAGAGTCCCACAGTTCCACTTCCCTGACAGTTGTGCAACATTTCAAACAACTCTGATGCCAATCATCAATCAGCCGAACGGACAGAAGTTTGCTAGAAATTCACTTACTAATTTTAATTCGTCTGTTTTATTGGTCACAGATTCTGACCAAACGGGTGGTGATAAAACGAACATATTTTACATGGACATTAAAGTATTAGAGATGTAGTGCTTTTAGAAAGAAAAGTGGATAAAGTTAGCTGGAGGCATCGACATAAAGGTTTTAATATAAGCCTTTTACAAGTATCGTATATAATAAACAAGTATACCGGTATTTATAAATTAATTGAACTTAACACTGTTCTTAGGTAAGTGAAACTTTTCGAAATATTGCAACATAATTAAAACCTTATTTTCTCACCTAAGAACAGTGTTAAGTTCAATTAATTTATAAATATCATTTACCTGTTCTACTAAAGTTTCTTTTAAAATAAGTGTACCGGTAACTATAGAAACTTGACAAGAATCACCTACAACGCGTATAAAATGCAAGTCTGTGGCCCATGAGATATTTTACATTTTATTGGTTTAATATCATAGAAATGAATATTTTAATGGTAGGCCTACTTGAAAAAGTAATGAGATCCCACACATGAAAAAATACAGCCAAACCTTATACACATGAAAAGCAATTAGATCTGAAAGAAGGGCCAGGCTCGTGTGTGCACCCTTCTACATGTGCGCATTCTTAAAGGGGCTAAAAAAAAACAAAAATTATTTTTTACCACGTGATCTATAGCACAATACTACACTAAAATGACCGTTTAAAAAATTATATCTTGTAACTGTGATTTAACACGAATTTTTTAATTTTTTTGATCCAGAAATTTGCGAAAATTGGTGTTTTGGGAAAATTTCTTAAATCGGTTTTAACCTGCCTCTTTTTCGGTCCACATAGATACTAGAGCATAGTACCAATCTAAAATGCCCCTTCATAACATCGTGTCTTGAAACTGTGCCCAAATATACCCTCAAACACGCAAAAATATGCATTCCAAAATCACACCCCGTCTTGGTAATCTGCATATTTTGACCGAACTACTTAATCAATCAATCAAAAAAATTAAAAAAAATTAAAAATATAGAGAATTTACAGGAAAGGCTGTTGAGTACGTCAATAATGGCCAATATTTTTTTGGATCAAAATCCTCCAAGGTCACGGGGCATAAAGATCGTCCCCATGTTATTTCTTATGGGAGATTTTTGCCGATGGGACCTAGCTCGAAAAATGTCATGTTTGACAATTTTTTGGGAGGTCACGGTGGCCCCAATAATTTTTCTGTTAATTGCTAAATTCATTACTAGTTAGCCTGAATGAAATATATTTTTTGAGTTTAGCGGTTAAATACCCCTTTAATTCATAAACGTACACTGCCCCATGTTCGTAACTACATCCTTGAAAAGCTTGGCAAAATATAATTTGCATAAACTATTACGTTTAAATTAATTATTGCAAATTATATTTTGCAAGTTTTCAAGAATGTAGTTACGGGGCAGTGTACGTTTAGGAATTAAGGATGCGCAAATGTAGAATGGTACCCTTCTTTAAGATCTCATTGCTTTTGGGTGTGTAAGGTTTGGCTGTATTTTTACCAGTTTTTTGTATGTGTGGGATAAAAATGTTTTCAGTAACTGTAACGAAACAATGTTGATTTTCAATATTTACCAAACTAAACAATTTTTTAAAAAGATGACGCAATGAAGACGCTGACGCCATATTCAGGTTCAAGTGCCAACTTATCAAATACGAGACTAAACCTATGATCCTTGCGCATGAATCTTTTTTGTCACCTATCACGATAAGAACAAGAATTTAGACGGTCGACCTCAACCCTGGGTCCTCTCCAGACGTCCGACTTGTGAGTGACCTTTGAGTGATACTGTTCGTGTTATCACTCTGGCACTTCCGCCTTGTACCCTACTTGTCACTGTCTGTCGGCCCCTCACGTAGGCCACACGTCGAGTAGGCACACGTCGAGTAGGCCACACGTCAAGTAGGCACACGTAGGCAACTTGTGCTAACATAGGCGCATAACAAATTTAAAGTTGTTCTGAATCGGCCTTGTTGATTCTAGCGTTGATCCGCGGGTGTTCGCACTGTCCATACCACTGATTGATATATTATTTCCTATTTTAAAATATCGAGCTGTGGTTGGTTATCGCTCACTCGTCGTTTGCGTCAGGGCTTACAGGGTTGGCTTGGGTCATCAAAGTCCAACTCGCAACCTTCTCGTGGTTTGGCCCGTGATTAGGGAAGTTCTTCTCCCTGTAACGAATGGCGAGCTCTGGGTCGTCGTCAAGGAACTTTCCCCTTCCTTTTGACAATCTTCCCGACGGCGACGACCATGACAACACGGACGGATGATGACACAGACGGAGACGACCACGACGTGGGGGAACCCCTGCCCACCCAAAAACCATGTTGCACCGACCTAGATTGTCCATTATACATGTGGCACCGACCTAGATTGTCCATTATACATGTTGCACCGACCTAGATTGTCCATTATACATGTTGCACCGACCTAGATTGTCCATTATACATGTTGCACCGACCTAGATTGTCCATTATACATGTGTTGCACCGACCTAGATTGTCCATTATACATGTTGCACCGACCTAGATTGTCCATTATACATGTGACACCAACCTAGATTGTCCATTATACATTGCACCGACCTAGATTGTCCATTATACATGTTGCACCGACCTAGATGGTCCATTATACATGTTGCACCGACCTAGATTGTCCATTATACATGTTGCCACCGACCTAGATTGTCCATTATACATGTGGCACCGACCTAGATTGTCCCATTATACATGTTGCACCGACCAAGATTGTCCATTATACATGTTGCACCGACCTAGATTGTCCATTATACATGTTGCACCAACCTAGATTGTCCATTATACATGTGGCACCGACCTAGATTGTCCATTATACATGTTGCACCGACCAAGATTGTCCATTATACATGTTGCACCGACCAAGATTGTCCATTACAATTATTGTCCATACGATACCCTGGAGAAAATCTCTACGAAGTGTCTGATGTTTTCGCGTTATAATCTGGTCACTATCACTTTTCTCGTATTATGTTGATATGTTTACTTATTCTCGATATTGGCAACATTCTGTGACGCCTGGTCTAACCTTGCGAGCAAAGTGGCGGCTGATTCTTGTCGGACGGGCCTTCCTGTGTTATCATAATATAACAACACTTCGCCTTCACTCCAGCGTGTGTTATCATAACAACACTTCGCACGTCAGTCAGCGCGCAATAACCATTGATATTTAACTACTGTTGGCTAGATTAGCAGTCGGTGGTCCACTTCCGTAACAATTAGAAGCCATCTTGAAATCCCAGTTTGCATGTTAATTAAATGGGAGCGATTTGTAGACCGAATATTTTTAAAGATGGCCGCCAGTTTGACAGCTGAGCATACTAGCCTTTAACATGCGCATTTAAATTGATTACTAAAATTCCCTTATGCATAACGTCTTATTGTTTCTGTTTGTGCATTTCCATGCTGCACAAGCTAAAACCATATTAAAACAATTTAGTAAATACTTTATTGCTTTAAAAAAGCATAAATTAAACGCCAAACCGCCATCTTGATCTGGATTTTCGACGCTTCAATTTGCTACGCTCGCGCCTGTGCGGAAGTATTGGACACTGCTAATCTAGCCTACAAGGGGTTTAATATCAATGGCAATAACACGCAATCACTTAATGGGATATCTCGCAGTTTCGGGAGCTACGCGTTCGCTTTATGGAACGTGGAACAAATAACACGTTACTCACGAAGTTGCCCGTAGTATTTAGGAGTGAACATTATACTCGGTCGCCTGAACGCTCGTTACCTTCCTGCTGTGGAGTAAGCGGTGTTCTTGGGACTGCCCTTGATTCCAAGAATGGATGGGCCATGTTTATCGATTTCCCCCTATGATTTTGTTCAATGTTGGTAACTTATCCTATCCAAGACCTGTTGTTTTTCAGGATTGAGAAATTTTGCCAAAACAGAAAAAAAAGTGGGGTTTCCAACCCAAAAACCCACATGAAAAAACAGTTAATAATGGGGTTTTGATTTTTCAAGTAAATAGGCCTACTGTGTTTGTAATTTCTAAACTGTAAAAAATCTCTATAGAATAGGGGCCTACCTACTAGATATGATATAATTTGTTACAGAATGAAATGATTGGAAGAAGGTTCATCATGAGATTCTAGCTCTGTCTAGTATACCATGCTAACGATTGTATGCATGCATAACGATAGACTTCTTCAAGTTTCTTTGCTTTCTTTGGCCCAAAACCCCAAATACCCACGGACAAGGGTCCAACCCCCCCCCCCCCAATGTTTTTCCGAAACACGCGGGCTTTTCTCTCCCCTTGTTATTTCGTTGCAAGGGGTGTACAAAGTGGCAGTCTTGGGTTGGAGTGGCCACCTGCAGCAAATCACAGCTCTCAACGCTCTTTCTCTACTGTCTGCACCGAGAAGGTAGCACAAGAAAACGCCGTTTTGCACATAAGTACATAGGAAATGAACACCAAAAAATCGTAAAATAAAATGTTAGTGCTAAATTATTGGCAATTGAGCGTACAAATTTCGCGGTCTATGTCGGGAATGTAGTAAATTTATATCACAGCCTTTTTCCAACAACATTTAGTTGGGTAAAGGGGTGTTTCCACCATTTATCTTGGGCATCACCGAATCAGCACCGGCCTGCCAAGCTCGGCACCTCATCTTCTTCCTCATTCTCTTGTCGCAACACCAGCTCTCTCCAATTCTTCCTGTCCTCCCACCACTTCAACCACTACCCACTCCTCTCCTCTCTCCTCCACATCTGCCTGTACTTGATCTTGCCATCTATCTTGAGGTCTCCCCACTCTTCTCCTATCATTCTTTAGCTCAAATGCTTTTGTCATGGGAATGGGATTCTATTCTTCTCACTCTTCTCATATGTCCATACCATCGTAGTGGCTCCTTCCCCATCTTGAACTTTAGGCTCTCTGCTCATACTTTCTTCCTTATCATACTACTTATCTAAAAACGTATATATTTTAGAAAAGAGTGTCATATTGTGTCAATATAATTGAATTAGTTTTTAATTCAATATACGTGTAAATTGTCAAAGCTGGAGAACGCGCTTTGTTCCAGCTCACTATGTCAGCGCCTTGCAGACTTGTTGAAGCTCCTTGGAGACAAGGCGCGTGGGTTCGAGCCCCGCTTAGGTAGATATAGTTCTCCTCGCATCTCCTTGAAGAGCAGCGCATGAACAAGTAGAACGAGTGCAAGCTAAGTGAAGTGTGAACACACACATAACTGCAGTTTGTGGAATGCAGTAACGCACATGCGGGCGAGTCTAATAATACCCAGGCGTACCTCGAACTGTGCGGAATCTCGATATGTGATGCAACCCACCCACCCATGAGAGTTTGCAACATTGTAACTACCGTCTAGACCAGCCAACATTGATATTTATAAGATGCGAAGTTGTGTTTTCGATACTCCAACATCATTTAGAATTAAAATTAAATCTTTTCTCATTCATAACCCTTTTTATTCCTTAGAGGAATTCCTTATTGCAAAATTGAATTAAACTAACACATTTTGTGTCCATCATCCTTCTTGTCCATCACATAACTATGTATGTTTATCTTATCTATTCTTATTAATTGTTCTCTTAAATATTTTATTGTATTACTATTTATATTCTAATTCTAATTACTGTGCTAGTTATTCACTCCTCTCTCTCAGGAGAGGGTATATTTTTACTATGTACGAATCAGTGAATAAAGAATGAAATGAAATGAAATGAAAAGAGTATTCGCCGGAACATTGCAGGCTGTCGTCTAGGCCAGCCAAGCCGAGATTGTCAATATGCGAAGCTGTGTTTTCGCAGGACTGACCTTCGGGACCACCTGTGGAACGACGAGCCAGCTTGTTGGTGCCTGATACCTTAGCATAACTACAAGGACACATCGAGCACTGGATAGGAATTATTACCTATCATTTGTTCCGAGTATAAGATAATTTTCCTTCGCGTGAACTAAGAACTTCAAACATTTCAATTTTGAGAAACTGAAAGCTATTTTAAAAAATTACATTTTTTTTTAAAACAAGCACGGGTAGGGGAATACTCAAAATTGTTTTCGAAACTTATAGTTATGTTACAAACTTGTTCCAACCATCCACTTATGGTGCAGGTGCCGAGTACACGAATATAAAACTTTCTAGGGGGTCCGCCCCCCTAACCCCCAGGGTCACCAAAACATTCGGTATCATCCTTGTTGACGGGGAGGGTAAAGAAAACCCGTCATGTTCGGTTTTATCGCGGTACGTGACATTGACGGACGGACGGACAGGAAAGTGATGCTTGTAAGAGAGCTTCACCTCCTAAAACCTGTATAGGTTAACTTATAACACTCTCTGTACCACTCTCAAGTTGACTTCATAACAACGCAGCCTACAATATGAGAAAAAAACAGAAATCCTTTTAGACAACGGGGGCCAAAAACCATTTTCAAAATAAATATTGCTAGTAAACCTGTCTGGAGCACGCGCGTTTGACATGTAATAATAACATCACAGCTACTCTAACTATTTGCCCTGCAACTTGACCAACCCTGACCGAACCTGCATGAGTAACTTTCTTACTCTCTCGGCAGGAGTAGGCTACGTGTGGGTGGGGTGGGGGCGTTCATCGATTGGTGTTGCCATGGATGCGCCCCAACTCACAGACTTGGTTAAATATTTAAGAGGTTTAGGCCTGGGTGTCGGAGGGCACAGTGATAGGCCTGTGGCCTGGGCATTCTTCGAAGTGACTACCGCAAGAAATATCCTTGTTTCTCCACCACATTCCGCAGACGACATAATACGTGTTATAGTACTCGATCTTTCCTCTGTACTCCCCAAGCCAACCCAAGCCAGCTTTGCAGACGCAAGTAATAGGCCTTTGTGAGACCAGGCTAAATAAACCTGCTTGGGACTCGGCTCTGGTCTGACATCTAGGTCTATCGAGATGTCAATCTGATTCGGGAGGTCCTAGGTTCAAATCCCGTCGTGACCAAATCCTGACTGAAGGTTTTCTCTGAGGTTTTCCTCAGTCGTTATAATACGATACGAATGTAAGAGATTGAGTCCACTTATTAAACATCCCTCGGACATCCCTTCACAATTCACCTGAAGAGGGGCACACATTGCACCCTATATGACAGGTAGAAATGTAAATGTTTGCAATATCTACTCGCCAGATACACAACCCTGAAACCTTCACTGCGGTCTTGATCCAACGAAAGTGTATTTTTATTTTTATTTTTATTTTTATTCACTGTAAATTACGAGCATTTACTAATCTCATGGTAAAGCTCAGAAACTGGACCCACAGCCCGGCGAGCCCGGGTATTTCCAACTAAGTGTACACGTTGGTTTACTGAACACCTCACTTAGCTCTTCCCTGTGGCTGTGGTGTAAGAATCTTCAACGCACACCATCACACTATAATGATGAACTTACTAATGACGTTAAAGATATCACTGAAATGTACAAATCCAAAGTAACAGTAGAAAATATCTTGCTAAACAAAGCCTATTATTCTCTACAAGATTATTTGGATAGGTAAGAGGATGAGTGAAAAATTATTATAATTATTATTTGGCGAACATTATTACTTGTATGTGTGTGTAGTTTAAACGAAGTAGTATTGAATTTGCTATTAAGTAGTTGTCACTATCTATTTCTATGGCAATAGACACCTTGAACCTTGAATCATCTGGAGCACTACGTCGGAACACCTTCGCTTGGATAATGAGGAAGTAACAGTTAAGTATCGAGATGGCAATGACACAAAATTAGCAATTCAATCATCTTTTGTTATAGACTTGACTTTGTGGCCAGTGCTAGTTACATTTACATACATTAAAAGATTTTCTTTTGTTTCATAAAAATATAAAAAAATAGTGTTAATGTATGTAAATGTCCCAAGTACCGCAAGGTCAATAACGAAAAGAACGAAATGAATTGATGTTTTGTACCACTCAGCTTTTCTAGATATGTTTTGTTGCTCCTTGTCTCACAACAATACAACATTCTGATATCCCCGTTCCTTGGCTAACCTTATCCCAAGACTCGGACCAGTATTTCCTAGTACACCGCGCAAAGAAGGGGAGGGTATAATAACAATTCAACTACAATTACAAATGAAATAGCACTGTAAATCTAGTATATGACCACTGAGTCCACTAACTAGCTCCCACGCTATGTTCCATCCATCCAAACGTTTTACCGGCAGTCTAAAAGTTTAGCCCCTATTGTCAAGTTTGTCAAGGGACATGTCCGAGGCGCTGAGTGTATGGAAAACCACTCGGAGGAATATTCAGAACCCTGTTGACCATTCCTGTATATCAGAGTCGTCACTCCATTCAACACCCTGCAACTACTGACATCTATACGATGCATGAATATACTATGCACTGAGGCCAAGATGGTTAATACGTACGTTAGCCATTGAAATGTGAGCAAAAGTTTATTAATGCACAAGATTTATTGAAGAGCCACGAACAGCTGGGTAATGAACATGTTAAACATACAAATGACAAGAGCATATGCTGGCTTTGTTTATGGCGAGTAATTAACGGGAAATATAGTTTCATTCTAGCAGAGTCTATCTGCAGAATCTAGTTTCCATAACGTAATGATGACGTCCTTGTACATAGTTATGTATCGTGGTATAATGAATGTTAATGATAAGAGATATTATATTATAATTAAAATGTTGGCTTATTTAAAATTAATGTGACAGTTGGCCTTACATCAGTGGTGAAGCTTCAATGATACATTCGGGGGGGAGGGTATAATCGCAATCTGGACATTTTAACATTGAATATAGACCTTCGTGTATCTGTGACTCTATAATAATAGAGATTCTATTTCATGAAGGTTTTTTAACTGCCGGAATAATTCCAGTATTGTAATATCGTTCGACGGATCGAGAAACATTTTTCAACGAATGGAGGGCATTTCAATGATGAAATATTTTTAAATACTCTCGAGTCTTGCAATATGTTACTGATAAGCTTGAAGTAAACCTCAAATCAATTAAATACTAAGGCTAAAGTGCAAAACGTGACCATTGGGCATGGTGGTATATTTCAAAGTTTTCCTCTGCATGCAAGGTGTCTGTCTGTGTCTGCAGACTGTGTCTGACTGTGTCTGACTGTGTCCATCTGTGTCTGTCTGTGTCTGTCTGCGCAAGGTGTCTATCTGTGTCTGTCTGTGTCTAGTCTGTGTCTGTGACTGTGTCTGTCTGTGTCTATCTGTGTCCATCTGTGTCTGTCTGTGTCTGTCTGTGACTGACTGTGTCTCAGTGTCTGCTCCCGAGTTGCTCTGCTTCGCGCAGTCTTTCAAACTCCAGCCTTCTGCTTAGCGAGCATGTCTGTCTAGCCAACTCTTATCAACGCTAGCAGATTTTTGTTTGCTTAGCGTCTCTATTGTTGCTATTGGATACGATGAGTGGTGATAGATGAGGGTGAAGGACAATTTCTAAATACCCATGCATTATCCGGGACTCGAACCCGCGACCTCGCAGTGACACACGCTTCGGGGTACTTCTTCGGTTGGGGCGGTCCAACTTTTAAACGAAAGTCCTTTTGCGTAAAAAGTCCTTTATATTTAAAAAAGCGACGTTAAAGATGTTTTAACTAAGTAAAATGAAGGAGGCGTGGCCTAAGCGTAAATCATGGTGGATCATGATAACAGTGAATTGTGCAAGTGTCGTAGCTAACAATCTGTATTATTTCAAGTGATTTTGTAAATTTTCAAACAACACAATGTAAGTAAATTGTTATTAATAAATAGCTTTTATATTTATTTCTCATTTGAAGTGTTTTCTGAAAAAAATGTTTCAAAAAGTTGGACCGCCCCAACCGAAGAAGTACCCGCTTCGGACCAGCACCCTGCTCTATTAGTGCGTATGTGCATGGCTTAGAATATAGTTCAAGTAATCGGGAAGAAAAAATATATATTATAGTATCAAATCAACATGACCATGCTCTCATAGTAGGGAACACGATTGCTAGGGGTAAAGAAGATGCCCGCCCCCCCCCCCCTCCCATCCCGCACCACCACTACCTAGTGTAGTCCCTTATTTATACATCTTTGCTCTGACTATTGCACCGATATAAACAATAAAGTGAACATCTTAGCCGCTCCACAGCCAACAATATGTCGGGCGAACTGACCCTCAGCTTTGAGGTGGTTCCTGGAAGAGGAAGTGGCTATTATTATCGTCGAGTGAAACTGCGCTAGTTAGTGGGTGAGTCCGGTACATATTATTAGCACATAGAAGAGTTGTACCGGCCGGGGCACCTGCAACATGTTGATATCACGTTCTTGTCCGTACATAACCTAGCAACATGTCATGGTCGGCCGGCGCAGCCACACGGATCAATCAATCACGGCAAGAATGTGCGGTGTTATCTCGCGTTCCCGCCAATCTCACACACTAACACACACACAGAACAGCACTTACCTGGAGGTAAACACGTAACACGTCTGTCTGACGGGCTCTGCTGGCAGAACGCTGGCTGGCTGCAGACTGATGAATGAACTGGTGGTCGATACGCCAGGCAGCAGCGGCTCTGAGGCGCGCGCAGGCACCAAGGTCTGGCGCGGGGCACTTCGCACACTCTGGTTGGGACCTCCTTATCGCTCCTCTAGTGGGCCACTTCCACTTGACCAAAAGGGAACTTTGAAAAGTTGAGTTATTTCTGCTTTAAAAGGAATCCGTTCATTTTTCTTAAAAAAGGAACTTAGATGTTCCTCAAAAGGAACTTAGTTCCTTTAAAATAATTGTTATAAATAAAAATAAATGGGATAGGAATTAATTTATCATTAATTAGTTTATTAAAGTTTTTTTCAACACCAGAAACATGTAATGAAGATTGTTCCCCGCAGAGAATGCAAGATCGTTTTAATCGGGGGCACACTTTGGCGATCTGCTTCACCCCCTTTGCCAAGAGCACGTGGTGTTCACAAGTGGTCACCCACTCAAGTACCGACCACGCCCGATGTTGCTTAACTTCGGTGTTCTATCTGGAACCGGTGTTTGCAGCATGGCAAAGAAATGCCGACATTTTCCCTCAAGGAGTACACGGGACAACCAGGCGCGTATGGGGAGCCGTATTATTTTCCCGCCAGAGTAGATAGCGCTGCGAGCGATCCGGCCATTTTCACGGGTTTTGAGGTCGGCAGCTGGAGTCAGGGAGTCAGGAGCAAAGCCCCTGCCACCAAAGGCGAAAAAAAATATCACCGTACATCTCGTCATGTTTTAACTGCACTCGGACTCTGTAAACGATGTTTTACACCAACTATCTGCGATCTAAAAACTAAAAACATGAACGTAATATTTTATGTAATGACGAAGCATACATGGCAAACATATATTCGTTTTACCAAGGTGACTGTCGAATTGTTTAAGTGTATGTGCATATTTAGTACAGAAGTGGGGGGGGGGGGGTCGGCGTGAAAAGTGGGGAGGTCAGAGTGAAAAGTGGGGGGGGGGGTTCAATTCCCCCCATTCCCCCGCCCTTCCTACGCGCATGGGGACAACACTCGCACGGGAAGTACCAAGACATTATGAAGTTTACGATATAAAGTACGGGATTACGAAGACGAAAGGAACTTATAGAGAAACGTTATATCGTTACAAGTTCCCTGCACGAAATAGTAACTTTTCACGTTACAAGTTCCTGATGTAAGAAAAGGAACGCGTTCCCATTAAGTTCCTGAAAAGGGAACGCGTTCCTCCCCAAGAAAGAATGCACTTGCCCTCTTCATCTTCGACCTGTACTTTGCTTGCTTTGACTTTGCTGACCTCCCTAATTCAATGTCAAATCACCCCTGTGAGAAAGCTGCTGTGGTAAATAGTGATGAAGCCAACCCCCAGGAGCTTTGCTCGCGTCATCTTAGACCAGCACACGGCAGTGGCGGAACTAGCCGTGATTCATGGGGGGGGGAGGGGCTGTGATTTTTCCCCGCTATTTTCAGATAATTATAAATCGAAAACTGTCTTGGAAGAAACAGTGCGAATCTAGGCCCCCAGATTCGCACTGTGTTTGGCTTTGCAGAACCAGAATAAGGTCTGTTAGAAACTTCCAGTCATTGTCGCCAAAGAATTTGAGAATTTGCATCTTTCAAAGACCTAAAAACATGTTAAAAATCGAAAATCTAATAAAAGGTGATTGAATCGGAATCTGAAGGGGGCGCTCCACCGCCCTACCCCCATGTATCCGCCACTGGTGCACGGAGCCCATGTAAACAAGATTACATGGTATCTGAGAGGGAACTAGATTACTAGGTTATCTGGGAGCACAGTAGTAGATGCCATATTGACCCTGTCTAAATATTAAACTAGTAACTGGCTTGACTCGTGAACTAGATATTGTACCCAAATAATATTCAAGAATGAAGGAATAGATAGAGTACCAGGTCACGTCGTTGACCTCACCCCTGTCATCGTCTGTTGTCGGGATTTTAAATGTGCCTATATTACTTCATAAGAAGAGGATATTTTTGTGGCACAAAGGGGCACAGAACATTGATAAACTTTAATAATAATAACACACTATGCATGGACAAATTATGGTACAATCTCCAAGTTTTTTTTTCGATTTTTGCCATTGCATTAAGATGGTGGCATAAAGGTTTCATATTTTCTATTCTTAGGATGCACCTTTAACAGTGGCGTAACTAGCCCTTGTTTTTTTGGGGGGCGAACATTTTTATAACACAATTATTACTCAACTACCCCCCCCCCCCCCCCAACTAGTGCGGGTCTGGCAGTGGCAGCCTTTCTACTCATAATCAGGTGTGCAGTGGTGTCATCAAAAAGGTTTTTATGGGCGTACGCTCTTTCGTGAGTAAAGAGCAAGATTTAGTACAAATGGGGGGGGGTCTGGGGGGAGGGCCCATTAGCTAGTGCGGGTCCGGGGCGCACAGCCTCGGAAATTTTCCGATTCTAAGAATGTGATTTAGGCATGTTTTTAAATAATTTTGTTAGAGTTTTTGTTACGGTTGTTTGTATTTTGTGACTGATAATTGGTGTGATTGAAAAATTAGATTGTGCTTTGACTTGACATTGGATTTCCTCATTTGTTCTACGAGAGTATAATAATATGCACCGCAAACAGCGTCTATACCCTGATTTGTATTTAGGTTTAGGTTTACTGAAAGGTATATATTGCGTTTTGTGTTTACGCCGTATACTCGCATGACACCACTGCAGGAGTGCAATTGATAGGTCAGAATCTTTAACAAGTAGACTACATCATGGGATTTTGGGGGCACAACCTCCGGGCACATTTTGTTCAAGGTAGTTTGATTTTGCTCAATTTAAGATCGTTATGAAAATAATTTCATATTTTTCTCTTTTAGGAACTACTATTTTGTTTTTATTTTCGTGGTGCCGAATACATCAAAGATGTCGGCTATGGAGGCTGCACTGTCACTTGCGTGGTACTTAGAGCAATCGTGGTTAAATGCGATTCACCATTGTTTTTAAACTTTAACGATAATTCCCCAATGTAACAAGCGTGCTTGTAACTCCTATATTGGGTAACGTATTGTGTGAGTTTTAAAAAATACATCATAGAAGATACTTTAAGATAGAGAATAATTGACTCGCCTGATGTGGGTGGGCTCTTCATACATTTTCTACGAATAAGTTTCACTCATACCCTACTAATTAAATTGGGGTTTGTTAGGCTATTTTTCCTGAATGATCAGGTTTTCAATTGTCACACCTCGCACACCGTAAAACCCGTCACTGGGGTTTGGGGCGCTTAGCCCCAGATTTATTTTTATTTTTAACATTGCAAATGGTGTTTGTTTTATTAGGTTTCAAAGTGGTTTCGTCGATAATTTATAAAATTGTGAAGATTGATAGTTGTATTGTCAGTTTAAGAAAACCTTGCCACAAAATTGTGCCCCCCTCCCCCCCGCCCCCTCGTAGTTACGCCACTGACATATGGTCTAAACTTGTAAATTATATGTAGGCGCTATTAGTATTACTTATTTCACTTATTTGCATGCATAAATCGTCGTGGTGCAACCGACGTAATTTTCCTGTACAAACTTCTCAATAACAACTTCATCGACACGGACCTACTTCAAGATATAAACTTTCACATCCCTACAAGATTTAAAAGAAATTACATCCCCTACAAAATTCCATGTGCTCGTGTTGATGTTTTTAAATTTTCCCCCATCAACCGAATTCAAGGCACCTCCAACAAATTATTAGCCATTAAGGCTATTCGACCGCGTTTTTCTATTTTCCAAAATATGCTACCAAGTCAAAATATAGTGAATGGCTTTGAAACCTGGCTATTTTAGAAAAGCAAAACTAATTTTTCCAAATTTTTCTGATCTGGTACACGGCCAATAAGGCCACCTCAAAATAATTTCAAACTTTAATTCACCAGGGCACACCATTCAACGTAGGGTGTTGTGTTTGTGTGACATTAATAATTTTCAACTGGTTTTCTATAAGCTGACTTAGAGAAAAAATATTTTTTTAAATAATTGTTGTTCCTGCGAATTTTTACGTTTGGCGTTACAAATCAGTACAAAATATCGCTAAACGAAAAATTTCGCAGGAAAGACAGTTGTTAAAAAATCTTTTTTCTCTCAGTCAGCCTATAGAAAACCAGTTCAAAATAAATGTCACAAAAGCACAACACCCAACACCGAATGGTGTGCCCTGGCGAATTGAAGTTTGAAATTATTTTGAGGTGGCGATTTTGGCCGTGTACCGGATCAGAAAAATTTGACAAAAATAGTTTTGATTTTCTAAAATAGCCAGGTTTCAAAGCCATTCACTATATTTTGACTAAGTGGCATATTTTGGAAAATAGAAAAACGTGGTCGAATAGCCTTAATACAGATATTGACATCAATCACATGAAACTTCATTCATTTAAAGCAGCTGTTTATGCCAGTTTACCAACTTGACTCATATGCCACTCGTTGTCACATTATCACATTATCACCACTTTTGTATTTTATAACCTCAGCTTTTTTTTTCATTCATCTTGGGCTTTCAGGTGTTTTGTATATTTATAGTTTTGATATTCAAGTTTTTCTTGTTTAAAATTGTTGTATAATTTAAATTTTATAGTACTTGTTCATGTATTTAATGTTTTGTTTATCGTATTTGTATGGTTTTAAATTGTTTTCTTAATTGTTTAGTTTTAGTAACCTAACACTTGTGGGTTTATACCTGTTGCTAGTGACCAATAAATATAAACCTATTTTTGCCATTTTGTTAATCTATATGAAAACATTCATATAGATTAACAATATGGCAAAAAAGAGGTGTCATCACCGTCTGCATCTAAAAAAGAATCTACAAATCTCGCAACGCTTGGCTCTCATTTTAAAAGTTGTTTTTGTATGCGAGGGATTTCATTCAATATTTAAAACAGAATCATATTTTAAAAGGTATACTAGTTTCAATCATGGTATAACCAACTAACAATACATCAAAAACGTACCTAATGTATCCTAATGTTATCAACACTTTTTCGTACACATTGAAGACGAGTATTATCAAATTTGAAAGAACTCGATTAGGCTAAGCCATACTTAAATATAAAACCCTAAATTTTGGTACCATTTTTTCTTTCAAAATCACTATTACCTTAAACAATGTAAATGCAAACTTAAAAGGTTGTATACACACCTTGGTCACAGCCGACGAGCAATGGAACTTGACGAGCTAAACAATGAGGGGGAGGAAAGTGATTTTGAGAATACCTACTCCAACTTTCTTTCACCCACAAAAGGTGTACGCGTATCCCAATCTGTGTGTGGTGACTGGTGAGGTACCTACCTAAATTCCCCCGATATGAATGTATGTTTTCATTCATGTCGCATTTCATATCATCTCTACAACATAACTATTTGCTACCTGGAAATTGCATAATTAAAATCGGATTAAAATTGGACCAAATCAAGCGACCATTTTTTTTCTACAAGCCAACCCATGTCTTCCTCTACGCTCATCCTCATTGGTGAGAATTAAATGTGTGTTCATAAGTGAAAATGAATTAAATTAAAAGAAAATAAATTAGTCTAACCCTCAGAGCCCTTAAAGGGGTATTTAACCGCTAAACTCAAAAAATATATTTTATTCAGGCTAACTAGTAATGAATTTAGCAATCAACAGAAAAATTATTGGGGCCACCATGACCTCCCAAAAAATTGTCAAACATGATATTTTTCGAGCTAGGTCCCATCGGCAAAAATCTCCCATGAGAAATAACATGGGGACGACCTTTATGCCCCGTGACCTTGAAGGATTTTGATCCAAAAAAATATTGTCCATTATTGACGTATTCGACAGCCTTTTCTGTAAATTCTCTATATTTTGTTTTGTAATTTGGGCAAGTAGTTCGGTCAAAATATGCGGATTACCAAAATGGGGTGTGATTTTGGAATGCATATTTTTGCGTGTTTGAGGGTATATTTGGGCACAGTTTCAAGACACGATGTTATTATGGGGCATTTTAGATTGGTACTATGCTCTAGTATCTATGTGGACCAAAAAAAAGCAGGTTAAAGCCGATTTAGGAAATTTTCCAAAACACCAATTTTCGCCAATTTCTGGATAAAAAAAATAAAAAATTCGTGTTAAATCACAGTTACAAGATATAATTTTTTAAACGGTCATTTTAGTGTAGTATTGTGCTATAGATAGATCACGTGGTAAAAAATAATTTTTGGGGTTTTTAGCCCCTTTTAACACCAAAAGAACTCCTGGACCTGATGGAATCAACGCCAGACTCATCCTACAACTCCCAGGAACCTCTGGGTCCCATCTGCTGGACATATGCGCTGCCTCCATGATACTGGGATACTTTCTTACTTTACTACTTACTAAAGCGGGCAAATATAATTTTTAACTTAAAAACCGGAAAGCCCCCTACCGACCCTACTACCTATCGTCGACTATATTTGCAAAGGTTTTTGAACCCCTCCTGTTTGTTCGACTGAAGCGCTTCGCAGATTCACAGAAGATTATCCCTTGCTCCCAATTTGGCTTCACTTCTGACGTCTCAAGATCACCAACTTATTCGCCTTACCAACAAAATAACTCAAGGTTTTAAATTATTGTGGGTTGCATACAGCTGTTGTTTTTCTGGATATAGCCAAAGCTTTTGATACGGTCTGGCATAACGGGCTCTTATTTAAACTAGCAAAATTCAACTGCCCTCGGCACATTCCCTTCATACTGTATTCTAGAGGTGTGCGAGTAATCGAAAATTCAAATTTGAACGAACATATCAAGTGTTCAAACTAGATTCGAAACTGAACTATCTGTATTCGAATTCCGAACTATTCGAATTTTTGAACAAGAGTTAAATCAATGCAGAACAGAGCCTAATTTAGAAATCATTGCACAGCAGGAAACTCTATTTCTCAGCACTACTTGCAGTGTGTTTAGGGTGTTACGTCAATGGGAAATTCCATTCCAACACTTGCATCTCGAATGAGATTTGAAATCTCAATAAGCGTAAATTTATTAAATGAAGGAGTCTAAATGATAAATTGTTCTATTATTCAAACTCTTAATATTTGAATGTTTGAACGCTTGATTCGTATTAGATTCGAAGAAAAAATCTGTTGTTCGCACACCTACTGTATTTTTTATTTATTTTATAAGACCCCCTCTGCGGTCTCCCCTCTGGACACATTATAATTCTACTTTTAAGGGTAAATATACCTGTTACTGTATTTAAAGCAAAAGTTAAAACAAACTTATTGCACTCAAACTGAACTAAACAGAATGAACTGTACTACACTTGTAGAATTAGGAGGAACTACACAATTCAACACGAATTTGTAAAGCTAGAGCAGAAACATTAATGTAACACACATGTGAAAGATGTGGATATGTGGATAAATACTGGTTGTCGCGATAGGGGTGGCCTACCCCCTTCTCATTTTTTATTTCATTTATATTTGCATATCAACAGTTTAGGAGCTGCTTTGCATGTCAACTGCAAGTAGTTTAGCATACTGACCAATTAGACATTAGCCACTTTGCATACTGACCAATTAGACATTAGCCACTTAGCATACTGACCAATTAGACATTAGCCACTTTGCATACTGACCAATTAGACATTAACCACTTTGCATACTGACCAATTAGACATTAACCACTTTGCATACAAACCAATTACGATATGGCCATTATAATTAGGGTGAATAAATTCTTATATGACTTATTAACTAATCAAGTAGTATTTTCAATTTTAAATCAATATTAATTGTGATTAATATTGATGTGTAATAAGACTAGATGAGAGCTGGAGAAGCATCTCTAAATTCTAGGCTGATTTCAAGGTAGTCGAAGCATCTCGAGGCCGGGGTTAAATGGAAACACCTGCAAGGCTACGCAGTTCAGAAAAAGATAATTGATGTCAACAAGGGCTTATGAAAGGAAAGTAAGTCGACGATAGACATTCGTCTGGGTGGTAGTATGGGGGTGTCTGGAGGACTGCAGGCTCACCGACAGTAGGTCGCGCCAAATCATCTCGCAAGAGCGAACACAGAGATAATTGGCGATGTTATCGGACTTTCCGAGTATGGAACTGCGTGGTTGTAAGAGTAGAGATCCAGTCCTAAGGTAGGGGCGAGTTAACAGGAGGCTCACCCATAGGGCGTATGTCCAGGGTCTTTCCATAAGAAAACCCAGTCTCAAGTTGAGGTTGCTTCAACCATATAATTGGTCAGTTCCTAGTAAACTAGATACTTCGATGGAGTGGGGTTGTTTCTACGCAAGTTTTGCAGGATAATGCGGGGAACAAGAGGACAGTGGTAAAAAGACGGTGGTAGTGGTGTGTGGTGTTTTCTTGAGGTCCCAGAGTGGACGTGTTGGTCGTGTGGTGGCCTATAGGGCGTGTGGATCAAGTTGTGAAGATGGAGGCAACTCACCTGTGCCTAGGAGATATGATTCGGTAAAGTGCGTTTTAGATGAGTGCCTATGGTACGGGACATAGTAACTCATGTTAGGAAGATTAGAGTTGTCGTGTGAATAGGATCAGTGTGAGCTAATGTTAGGAAGATTAGAGTTCAATAAGGCATAATAATCAAAAGTGTGTGTTTATTTTCATTAGAATTGAGGTTCATCTACGAATATTTTATCTTTTTTATGTGTCTACTGACCATATATCAACGTGAAGTTTATCTAAAAACAGTTATCATCAAAGACAATCACCAAACAAAGACAATCACCGTACGCAAAAACAGTCATTACCTCATTTAAAAAGACTACATTCAAGCGCCGACCGTCTCTTCAAGAAACAAGACAGTAATTAGCGGAGTGTATGTGAACTGTAACCCATACGGGGCCGATCACCAGTGATACATTAGCAATCTTCAGGAAGTGTTAACTACGCATAACCAGGATTACTACGTACCCACGTCAAGATCCCCCAAGAATTCCCCCAATAGTGCTACGTCATCAACGTCAATAACATTACACCATCCCAATACATAAAGGATTACGTCAAAGACCTCAATAACGGCTAAGTACCTGTCTAATGACAGTTTTCATTAAACCACAATATAATTTTGTAAACTTGTAGTAGTGCTGTATTAGTCTGTCGCCATTATTCATTTAACGAGCTCGTAGGTAGGATGTAAAACCAATGTATCGCCATAGTAACCGTCAATAGTGAACCAGATATTGTGAAACGTTAAAATGCCTACATATGTGTAGTAGTAGTAAACCTAGTCACGCCCTCCTTACGTCACTAAACCATATGCATAATATTTACTGAAAGTGAACGCAGACGGGGACGGAGACCTAAAGGTGACGCCAGCAGAGGTAGGTAGAGTAGACCTGAGAAAGGTGAAATAATAATTGTTGTTTAATTACAAATCATCTAAATATTAACTGATTTTCTAACTTTTAATTAAGGGGTTTTGTGTTCAAGGACTTGAGCTAGACAAAAATATTATGTAAATTTGTGAGATCGGTTCCAATCCGGGCAACGACAGGGTCTGATCGCCACAATGTGTCACCCGAACGTGGGCCCGATTATGAACTACGACCCGAGAGTTCTTTTAAATTATCCACTTTCTTAATTTAGTCGTGATCGCACAATGTGCTGCCGCAATTAGAGGGGCTTGATTAGTAAATACGACCACGAGATTAAGAAAAGGTTAGAAAAACAGTTTGGCGCCCTAATAACCGGTAGAGACAATTAAAATCGTAAAAGAGATATTTTCTTTGATAATAAATAACACCCAAGATTTTCGTAATGTTTTAAAATAATTTTCTTAAAGTATTTGAGGAGATAAAGTTATCATGGAGCAGACTTATTATGGAGAACCCAGGAGGGAGTTGGATGAGCAGAGCGAAGCGGAGGTAGATGCAGCTCTGAGGAGTAGAATAATGGAGCTTTACCTAAATGAGGGGGACACTTATGGCCTAGAGTGGTACATTGATATGAATGTGAGGAAAAAGATGCGAAAAATTCAGTCGGAAAACCAAGCTAGGATCGACGAAGAAAAGAAAGGAGTTCAGGAGGAAAATCTAGCTATGAAGGAAACCATAAGGTCTCAGTCTGAAAAAGAGGCTAGGATTGAGAAAGAAAATAGGAGGCTTGAAGTTGAATACCAAGCTAGGATAGATAAGCTTGAGAGAGAAAGTCAGGATAAGATTGAGAAGGAAAACAGGAGGGGGGAAGCAGAATATCAGGCCCGGATAGATAAGCTTGAGAAAGAAAGTCAGGATAGGATGGAGAAGGAAAACAAGAGAATTTGAGACAGAATATCAGGCCAGGATAGATAAGCTTGAGAAAGAAAGACAGGATGTGATTGAGAGTGGAAAAGAAGAGGTGATTGATAATGAGTGTCAGGATGTGATTGAGAGTGTAAAAGAAAATGAAGGATTAGTACAGGAGGAGATTAACAGGGAAGTAGGGAGGGGGTTAAATGAGATGCACATTTGTGAAATGTTGCCGCCCTTTTACTATTACCTATGGCTCTACCTTTGTGGGGAGGAAAGTGAGTGGTACGGGTTGAAGAGTAAGAGATGGAAAGTGGAGATCGGAGAAGAACGATTTGAAATCAGTAGTGATAGGAGAGTGGAGGTATTTGATAAGGAACATATGAGAGGCCTAGTGGGGGGTCGTAAAAAAAGATTGGAGGCGTGTGTGTTGGCGAGATTTAAAATGAAATCTCTAGTACAGAAGGACAAGAGAGAGAAAAGTAAAGTAAAAATGAAAGAAGTGGTGTAGTCACCAACGATGATGTAAAAAATGTTTTGACAGTGAGCAAAATTAGGATAGGTTTATGTAAATGTTCATGTTAATTTAAAAAAAAAAAATGGGGACTAAGTCAGATATCAAAGTTTAGTGGTTTTGAATTCTAAGTAATTTGGCGGGACTTGAGTAGAATTTAATCAGCATCTTAATTGGGGTAGGTTAGTCTGCATTACTGAAGGGGGAAGGGCATAAAATATGGATGATTATGTTGATTAGTGATGACTATGATGAGGTTTGAAGTAAGTAGGAGAGACGATTTGCGATTTGATGAGATTTGAGTTGATAAGAGAGGCGATTTTGCGATTTGATGAGATTTGAGTTGATAGGAGAGGCGATTTAAGGGTGAGTTGATTTGATTTATTGAGGAGATTTGATGAGATAATGGATAGATAGTGATGGTAATGAGGATATAATGACGAGGATTATGAAATATGAAAAGAGTTGTGATTAGTTATTGATTTGTGCCCGTCCAAAGTAGGTAGCGACTAGTCTTATTCTAATGGGGGGGTTGTAAATTTGTGTTCATGTTTCAATTACTGGGGTGTATTTACCAGAATCTTTGGGGATGTGATTTAAGACCTATATAAAAAAAAAAAAAAAAAAAAAGATATATAGTAGTTAGAGATTAATTAAAATTAATTAGGATAGAAATGAACCTTAAATTAATGCGTGTTAGGTTAGTGCTCACTGGTCAAACATTTTAACTGTAAGGATGTATAGTTCATAGCAAGGGGGGGTTGTTTCCCGAGAAAACAGTGTTCAAGGAGGCGATAAAGTGTGGATAAAATCTCTTTACGTGTCAAACTGTCCACTAAGGTCTGCAAGAAGCATTTCGACCTATACGAGGAAACCCTAATTGTAGCATGTTTAGCAGGTAACAATGCATATGGTTTGGTCACGGAGGGAGGGGTGTCTGAAGGGGTATTCAATGTGGTCAATCTGAAACCCTATAGAACCCTAGAAATGCCACACTAGCCTATAAAGTACAATGAAAGGGCTAAAATGAAAAAGTTCTATGTACAATATGTAAATAAAGGTAGAGAAATTTAACAAATCAAGGATGTGCTATTGTCAACTGGAACAATAGCCGAGACGAGTTAATTTCTCTATCTAAATCGTAAGGAAACAATGTAATTTTAAGTACCAACCATTAAGAAGCAATAATGGTTCAAAAAAAGGTTTTGTTGTGTGTTTATAAAAATTTGTTTAGGAAATAATGACTGTCAATTATATAATTTTTATTAATTTTGATTGATTATTTGCACCTAAAGTGCAAATTTTAGACTGATAAGGTAGGAACAAAGAGGTAGCGATAAGGAACTGTAAGATTAGCTTTGAAAAGGAATTTGATTATCTAGGGTCAAGACACTCAATAGGGAGACTGGAATCGATGATTGTTAGGGGGATGTAGTGCACTAATTGATTCCACGATGATTTATGTCTGCATTGATGAAATGAGAGGCTTCACCGAGGTAATTGATTGAGTAAATGATAACTCTTGAGCATCTCCGAATAGTTATTTAGGTATGTCATTAGTGAAGAGACGGTATGTCTAATCTTATTTTGTTCATTGTCAGGTAGGGGGATGGCTCGTGATCCGGCCCTACCTTTGCTCTATTTTTTATATTAGCATATCTTCGAAGTAACTTGCAATCACTTAGCTGTCCGAGTAGAGAGTATCATTGAATTTTTTCTGTTGTTGTCTGGTAATTCCGGGAAGTTTCCGCAGTACTCAGCGACATAAAGGTTAGAAGGAAAGTGAGGTGAAATTAATTGGTGTCAAATCACTTCAAACGTTGTCGGTCACCTATTTAGGCAGTATCTTGAACTAGGATGTGAATGGGAAATAAAAGCAGTCTGAAAGGGAACAATTACGCTAATCTTTGATCAATCCATCAGTTAGTAAGGTATAGGATGAGGCTTGAATGAATGGAGAGAGAGAGAGAGAAATAGGTCAACTGGTCCAGCTGTACGGAAGAGCGTACGAGGAGGTGGGGGTGGTTCCACCTGTTTACCGGGTGAATCCGGAAGAGCAAGTTGTCGACCTTGTCTAGGGCCAGGTAGTGGACACTGAATGGACGGTATGAGGAAGGGTTGCTGTTGTAAGAATGTCAACAAACCTTACGCAATATCAACCTATAGTCGGTGCCACTTAAGGTCAACTATAGTCCATTCAAGTCAAGTTGTTATCGTTTAGGACTTAGAATTTTTCCAAAAATTCTAGAATTTAAATTTGGTTGTTGGTGAAGGGTTGTTTAAATGATGATTGTCCGCAACAGAAGGAAGAAGTTTAAGATTTAGGATTCTATAATGAGACTTTGAATAGTTGAGTTTTATTTTTGGTTTTAAAAAAAAAATGGAAGGGTAGAGATAGGTAAAATTTTACATAATTTCTTGATTTTGCATTTTTCCTAGGGGGTATTGTCGCGGTAGGGGTGGGCTACCCCTTCTCGTTTTTTATTTCATTTATATTTGCATATCAACAGTTTTTAAAAGCTGCTTTGCATGTCAACTGCAAGTAGTTTAGCATACTGACCAATTAGACATTAGCCACTTTGCATACTGACCAATTAGACATGAACCACTTTGCATACTGACCAATTAGACATTAACCACTTTGCATACAAACCAATTACGTTATGGCCATTATAATTAGGGTGAATAAATTCTTTTAATGACTTATTAACTAATCAAGTAGTATTTTCAATTTTAAATCAATATTAATTGTGATTAATATTGATGTGTAATAAGACTAGATGAGAGCTGGAGAAGCATCTCTAAATTCTAGGCTGATTTCAAGGTAGTCGAAGCATCTCGAGGCCGGGGTTAAATGGAAACACCTGCAAGGCTACGCAGTTCAGAAAAAGATAATTGATGTCAACAAGGGCTTATGAAAGGAAAGTAAGTCGACGATAGACATCCGTCTGGGTGGTAGTATGGGGGTGTCTGGAGGACTGCAGGCTCACCGACAGTAGGTCGCGCCAAATCATCTCGCAAGAGCGAACACAGAGATAATTGGCGATGTTATCGGACTTTCCGAGTATGGAACTGCGTGGTTGTAAGAGTAGAGATCCAGTCCTAAGGTAGGGGCGAGTTAACAGGAGGCTCACCCATAGGGCGTATGTCCAGGGGTCTTTCCATAAGAAAACCAGTCTCAAGTTGAGGTTGCTTCAACCATATAATTGGTCAGTTCCTAGTAAACTAGAGACTTCGATGGAGTGGGGGTTGTTTCTACGCAAGTTTTGCAGGATAATGCGGGGAACAAGAGGACAGTGGTAAAAAGACGGTGGTAGTGGTGTGTGGTGTTTTCTTGAGGTCCCAGAGTGGACGTGTTGGTCGTGTGGTGGCCTATAGGGCGTGTGGATCAAGTTGTGAAGATGGAGGCAACTCACCTGTGCCTAGGAGATATGATTCGGTAAAGTGCGTTTTAGATGAGTGCCTATGGTACGGGACATAGTAACTCATGTTAGGAAGATTAGAGTTGTCGTGTGAATAGGATCAGTGTGAGCGGATATAGGAGTTCAATAAGGCATAATAATCAAAAGTGTGTGTTTATTTTCATTAGAATTGAGGTTCATCTACGAACATTTTGTGTTTTTGTATGTGTCTACTGACCATAATATCTACGTGAGGTTCATCTCCGCACATTTTTTGTTTTTGTATGTGTCTACTGACCATAATATCAACGTGAAGTTTATCTAAAAACATTATCATCAAAGACAATCACCGTACGCAAGAAACAGTTTATTAACTCTTTTTTGATTACAATTACCTCATTTAAAAAGACTACATTCAAGCGCCGACCGTCTCTTCAAGAAACAAAGACAGTAATTAGCGGAGTGTATGTGAACTGTAACCCATACGGGCCGATCACCAGTGATACATTAGCAATCTTCAGGAAGTGTTAACTACGCATAACCAGGATTACTACGTACCCACGTCAAGATCCCCAAGAATTCCCCCAATAGTGCTACGTCATCAACGTCAATAACATTACACCAATACATAAAGGATTACGTCAAAGACCTCAATAACGGCTAAGTACCTGTCTAATGACAGTTTTCATTAAACCACATATAATTTTGTAAACTTGTAGTAGTGCTGTATTAGTCTGTCGCCATTATTCAATTTAACGAGCTCGTAGGTAGGATGTAAAACCAATGTATCGCCATAGTAACCGTCAATAGTGAACCAGATATTGTGAAAAGTTAAAATGCCTACATATGTGTAGTAGTAGTAAACCTAGTCACGCCTCCTTACGTCACTAACCATATGCATAATATTACTGAAAGTGAACGCAGACGGGACGGAGACCCAAAGGTGACGCCAGCAGAGGTAGGTAGAGTAGACCTGAGAAAGGTGAATAATATAATTGTTGTTAATTACAAATCATCTAAATTTTAACTGATTTTCTAACTTTTAATTAAGGGGTTTTGTGTTCAAGGACTTGAGCTAGACAAAAATATTATGTAAATTTGTGAGATCGGTTCCAATCCGGGCTACGACAGGGTCTGATCGCCACATGGTCATGCACATGAGTAGAAAATGGTAGAGAATGAACTGTACTACACTTGTAGAATTAGGATGAACTACACAATTCAACACGAATTTGTAAAGCTAGAGCAGAAACATTAATGTAGCACACATGTGAAAGATGTGGATATGTGGATAAATACTGGTCATGCACATGAGTAATGGTAGAAGAACAAACGATTTGATCATAAAATATATTTCGATTCACAAAACATTTTGGTTATAAAAAATATCCACTCATGTGAATGTAAAAAGATCGACGTCCACTAGAAATGGAGTTAAATGAGTTAGAGCAGACAGTTCGCACCAACAACCATGATATTCGACTAATAGATAGTTGAAGATAGTTGCCTTATACTAGCGAGGCAACGCATCGATTATATTATTCACAACAATGACCTTATGATCTTTACAAACTAACTAAACAACAATTTAAACAACTTACAAAAACACTTCATTATATTATTTTGTTCGGGACACAGTTGACACTTATGAAAGAATCTGTTCTGCACACATACCACAACGTTGGCTATCCTAGAGATTTAAGTGGCTGCAATCAAGGTCCTCTTGATCATGTTGTTCTAACGCTGGGGAAGTAGGCCTATCTCAATGTCGCCATTTTGGGGCCAGGTTAACATGTGGTCACGATATTGTTGGGAGGGTTTTGCGTTAGTATAGCATTATCTAGAGGTTAATTTACGTATTCTGATGAGATTGTCAAATCAAAGGACTGTTTGATTTAAAAGATGGCCTTGTATGTAACAATGGTTTAGGAAATATTGTGTTGGTCTTGTAAATATACGGAATGAAATAAAGCTATCTCAAACGTGACGTTCTACTTGAAGAACATCATTACTTGCACCGCCATGTAGAAGGTGGTGAAGAGGCCAACCCCGAAGGCGATACCTCTAGCAGGCTGTGGAACGACCCACACGGCGTAGACGAGCGTGTGCACAATCCGGGTGGCGGTGAACACGCGGAACAGGTTGATGGCTAGAGCAGGCGATGGGTTGGTGAGCGTGTACAAGAAGGCCGTGACGAGGAAGATGGGGATGTTCTCCAAGTCGTTCAAGTGGGCCCTGGAATAACACACAGAGTTTACAACAAGGCAGTGGGTAAGAAGGTGAAACCATGTGGATGTGTATGCAAACACGTAAGTTGCAACTCCACGGTAAAGACTAGATAACTTGATAAGTTTGTGCAGGGTTGAATGAATGTAATTACACAGTACAGATTAATACATGTTTAACCGAGGCCTCGGTTTAACCCTTGTACAATGCACATTGATGGAAGTAAGAATCAGAGCTAAGCCCCATTACACAATTGTGTCGTACTACCAAGGTACCTTACACATAATTAAAGCCATTTTACATGATTATTAAAATACAATATACATAGCAACAAAATAATTACAAGTGAAACGAGCATTTGGACGTTCATAGCTCACGAAAATGTACAATTAATTTACAATAGAATAACATGCTATTCTAATGAATTCAAATGTGTGTTTGTGTATGTGCGTGTGCATATGCGTGTGTGTACGTGTATGAGAATGTGTGCATGTGTGTTATTGAGTGGTCTGACTATCCAGTAATGATTGCCTCAGCTGTTTTTGAAATTGGTGTGTACTGTACATCGGATCTGTTTTATATCATTATCAAGGCCATTAAATAATGTAACCGCCTTGTAGTAAAATATATTTTGGTATTGTGATGTTCTTGCGAAAAGAGGACAAAGTATCATCCCTCTGCCATATCGTACTGAACGGTAGCTTCATTTGACTCGGGTTAGAGGGTCTAGGTCAACTTCGTTACATAACATATTTTGATATCGATTTCTTTAAGATGATTTTCAAATGATAGTAGATTACTCAAGTCTAACCTTTTCTTACTATCACAATCCCTTCTCCCGGTAATAAATTTAGTTGAGTGGTTTTGAATGGCAACTCATTTGTGTGGCTCGTTGGTCTTGTTGTTAGCGTATCTGCTTCCAATGCAGAAGGTCCAGGGTTCGATTCCCGCCATAGTCAGAAGTTTTTTAACTTCTGATTTGGACATAAGTCCATCAGTTCGTGTCTTAGGAGTTTGTAAACGGTGACTTTGGAGCCGTCCTAGCAACGAAGCACATAATAAATTCAGAGTTGTGCTGAATCGGCCTTGTTGATTCTGGCGTTGATTCGCGGGTGTTCGCACTGTCCATACCACTGATTGCTATATTTCCTATTAAAAATAACGATCTTTGGTTGGTTATCGCTCACTCGCCGATTGCGTCGGGGCCTACAGGGTTGGCTTGGTCGCTTCGATTTAACGTCCCCCACTGAAAATCAGTTATATAACTGAGTGGGTAGACTCTAAATACAATTTAATTCATAAATTTAAATTTATTTATTTATGAATGTAGCTGTAGATGTGTTATAATAATTAATACAGTGTGATTTTTACATTTTCCTCTTCCTAAGAGCCTGCCCTGTATTTAACATTTTGCTCCAGTGACCCCAAGACAAGATCCACAAACCTGCGAACTCTCTCCACGTCGGGGTCGTCGAACTTGACCTTGCCCTTGTGGTTCTTTGCGTCCTCAGGATTCGCAAACACCTGAAAAGAAGACAACGTAAACATGAGGAAAAGTTTTTCTTAATTTCATAAAATCGTAGACTGTACAATTACAATTATTACAATTATATGGAAATCAATCCAGAAATTAAAAATTCATCCCAGCGGGGTATCGAACCCAGGTCTTCCAACTGCCGGTCGGGTGCTTTACCCCTAAGCTCCCGAGACGGTTAACTTCTTAACATCTGGATTGTAGGTGCATTGTAGGAAAACGCCAAAGTCGTTTCTTTCTCGATTTAAACAATAAATCCTCGCTCATACCTGCGTACAGGTAATGACATTATAATTAATGTTTGGTGGTCAGTTCAAAGGCAGCAGATATTCGTTGCAGTACTGTTCCATCCATTCAGATGTATAATGCAACTACAATTCAGAGATTAAAATGTACCCGTCCTGATGGTCTAGTGGTTAAGACGTCCACCTGGAATGTGGGAGATCCGTGGTTCGATTCCGGTTGGGGCGGACTTTTTAATTTCTGAATTGTAGTAAATAAAACGCCAAAGTCGTTGTTAGACGAGTGAGTGAGCCATGTTATTGATACGCGGTAACATTCCATTTCTTCCTCCTACCTAAGGCCTCCCTAGCACATCATAGTCTAGAGTGGCGCATTATGGCCTATCACTTGACGCGCCCTTATATACACCACCTAAACTGAAAACCCTATTATTTATACCTATATTATCAAACTCAAATGCAAATGTTCCCGGGTACTGAACACATGACTCGCTCACTCGTCTAACAACGACTTTGGCGTTTTCCTAGTCTAGCTGGCTAAGGCGCCCTTATACCCGAAATGTAGAAGACCTAGGTTCAAAACCCTTGTCGGGAAAGATTTTTTTAATTTCTGGATTGTATAAAAAATTATAAAACATGTTTTGAAATGTATACACTACTATGAAAAACGTAGCCAGTGCGAAATACGAGTAGAGATTGCAAGGTTTACTCAATCTTCCAGTGCAATTTGGGGGAACCTTGTGCGTAAAGGATTCGTTACACTTTCGTCACTGCAGTGCATACAGTCACTGCCTGACAAAAATGATTCGATAAAAGTGACCTAAAAATATCTACACACAGACAAAAGTGCGAGCGCAATCACATTCACACACTTTCACATGCACATACACGTGTCCATACAAATACACATATACATGATTTATTTATAGTATGTAGTATATAAGAAATTAAGGATTAATTAGGTTAGTATAAATTGTTAGTTTATAACTGTTAATGTATTATATTTGCACTGGTGGAAAATAATTTCTGTTGTAAATAAAGACTTAATAATAATAAAAGAAAAAAAAAACATTGTCGTTAAAATATACAACCTATACACATTTTAAGCCTATTTTTCAATTTACTATTCTTGTAGGTTTAAATCGCAATAGATTTTGCTCATTTTGTTAGCAGTTCTCAGTTACCTGGTCACGGATGCCCTGTTTAAAATTACAGCTCGAACTGTTTGACCATTCGGTCGTATGAGCCCGGACAAACAAAAAGACAAAACATTTTACATTCAAATTACATTAAAAAATATTTAAATTTAATAATAAATTCAGTCACAGTATCACTACATTAGTGACCAGTGCGCATCCCCCCCCCCTCCCCCCATAGAATATTTGTGATATGGGAGTAAGACAAGCTTTTAATTTTTTATAACATGGACTATATTGTGGGCACAGACCGTTTGAACAAACATATCGTTTGCAAATCAAGATTAATACATTGTAAAATATGAACTATATGCCTAGGCGTCCATGTATAAAAACCATTATTGTATATGAATGTAAAATGATGTTATTATTAAACTATTGTGTAGTGCTCTGAGGTATTTGACCGACCACTGGTATCGGTTGTTTAAATGTTCGACAATAAAACATTTCATGTGTTAGGTCTTTTGTGTTGTGTTTGATAGATACAGTCTGAATAATTTGTTGTATTGTTTCGCGAGTGGTGTTTCTATTTTCTCGCACGATACAAAAGAACAACCTTCAATGACGACGATGCTGCGTGATAACTTCCGAACAAACTATACGTTATGTTGCACGTGCCAGGTAATAATTAGGGACATGTAATGTTATGTATGCTGTCCTTTGTACATGTTTTTATAACTGAAGAGGATTCGCTGAGGCTGGCGCGGGGACAAGTTTAGGCGCTCAGCTTTCTGGTTTTTTAGGGTAAACGGTTTATAACACCGTTATCAAATTCAAATCAAACGTTAATAAAGAATAAATCTATGATATCCAGTACGCGTATTCCTAAATTAATTAATTGATTTTCAATTAAAAATAGTGAAATCACCGTAATTTATTCATTTTGGTAAACCTCGGGAATTTATTCCAAGTGTATATCGATTTTTTAAATGCAAATTTGCATACTTGATATCAACGTATAAATCAATGTGAACGCGCAGGTCAGTGGCGGAACTTCGTTTCATGGGCTCGCCCGCAAAAATTCTATGGGGGCCCCCCTAACATACGCACACACATAGGCTCAGTGTTGAATTCAGGCTTTTCATCCGGGGGGGGGGGGGGGGCAATATATTATTCCGGGGGTATTGTATAGGGACTAAGTACGGCGGGTGCCCCCCAGCACTTGCGCCGCAAGCGAAAATTTTGAAAATCAGGTTTTTAGAGTGCGTTTGGTGCGTTTTAGAAAAAAGGTGTGGGCTGAATGCAATACTGAAATAATGTATGTTTTGTGTGTTGTTGATGTGTTGTGGACGCTAAAAGTTCCTAAATATTCGCTAGATTTCACCTTCAAACCGGTAGATTCACAAAAAAGTCATTTTAGCAACGAAAACGGTACCAGGACACTTTGTCTAATTTTTTTGGTCCAAAGACATTTCGTCTAATTTTTAGATATTTCGTCTACAGACATTTCGTCTAACCTCCTTTGGTATAATCAGACATTTCGACTAAAACGTCATTTCGTCTTAGTGAGTTTTGTCTAACCTCCTTCGGTCTAATCCGACATTTCGACTTAAACCTCATTTCGTCTAAGTGGTTATTGTTACCACTTCCCTATTCACAGGACGTTCATACGGACTTTGAAATTGCAGCTGTCAATGCAGTCAAGACATGTTTCCCTCAAACTTGCTGCCGTGGTTGTCTCTTTCATTATGGACAGTCAATTTGGAGACATGCTGTTCAAAAGTCTGCATTAAAAGTACCCTGTTAAGAAAATCGAGAAATTGGCATCTCTGTCAGGATAATATTAGACTTACCATTTGTTCCACTGGGAGATGTTACCGACGTCTTCAACGAATTAATGAATGCATTGAATGATGATGTAATAGAACTAGGTAGCTATATAGAAACAAACTACGTGAATGGCAGGCCTAGCTAGAGGAAGACGACGTGCTGTTGGACCGAGATTTCCTCCACAAACGTGGAACGTTCACGATCTAGTTGTAAGTGGCAAACAGCGCACAAATATATCTGTCGAGGGTTTCCAGAAGCTTATATTTACACATTACGCATCAATTTGGAAGTTCATAGAACATCTCAAGAAAGATCAGAGGGAAACAGCAGTCAAAATGACACAGCTTGCAGGTGGAAATAACACAGTAAGGCGACCAGTTAACAAGCGCTATCTAACCAACCAGCAACAAGTTGAAAATATTGTTCAAAATTACGAAGATTACAAGAATAACAACAACATTAGAAAAATAAAAATTTAAACCTTTTTATTTAGGAGATTAGACCAAATGTTTTTAGACCTCAATACATACTAGACGAAAGAACTATAGACCAAAAAATACTAGACCGAATGTCCAGTTATACGATTTGTCGCCTTAGGTGAAAAAGCTGTTTAGACCAAATGACTGATTATACCAAATGTCCGTAGACAAAGAGTCAGCGCACCACGAAAACAAATACAATATTTTTCAAACAGTGAAATACTGTTTTTTGACTATGGTAATTATTTTTTTAAACTGGGCCCCCTAAACTAGCGGGCACAGCGCAGCGGGCACCTAGTTCCGCCACTGACGCAGGTTAATTTGGTTTTGTCGTAAGGTAAACGATTTGGTGGGAATTTCCAGAAATGAAATCCATGTTTTCACGTTTTAGCCTTTTTGTCTCGTCATGGATCTTCAAGGCTTATTTTTTACAGCCAAATGTGGATAAGAGAGTATAGGACATGCGTTTCAGGCAAATTGCTGTTCGCTCGGCCAACTGAAACCACAGGTGTCTGAAATTTTGAACATATGTCACAAATGTGGAATTAAAGGGCTCTGCAGTAACACATTTTTAAATTTTGTTTTAAAATAATTTATCAAAATCAAACTAGTTTTCACAAATTTTGATTTTGTTAAAAACTCCAAAATTGACCATATTCGTGATTTTTTTCTGACTCATTAAGTCAAAATTTGGAAAATCTATGACCACAGGGCTGTCTATGTATGCTTTATTGACAACTTTGCAAAGTTTCATATACGTCGGATGCTCCTTGGCCGAGCGAATAGCTATTTGCTAACAGCCATATGTGTCCCATTCCCTCTTCAAAATTTGGTAATGATATTACCAACCGTTCAGCAGAAATCATCTACACCTGAGCGCGCGCATTTGAGTTGGGCCAAGCTCAGCGTCCCCTTTTAAATAAATAAATCAATCAATAAATCAATAAAATGAGGTTGTATAACACTCTGTTCAGCCTACTAACGTGCTGACCGTATCAGGGTTCGAGGTCGTCGATAATCTGCACTGGCCGCTGCCAACTAGAAGAAACAATATGCCCTTGGACTTGGACTAGACGAGTTCTCGCGGTTTTCAATGTTAAACGGCCTAACAGAATTATTGACCCAATTTCGACGAGTTTCTAACGGTGGATTTTATACATAATTCCGACACATTTTGGTGATTGAAATAGAAGTATAGTGTGTATTAGCTCGTTTGGTTCATATACATTCACATATTATATAAATGTTCGAAGACAACAGTTTTTCGTTGCAGTACTGTTCTATCCGTTCAAATCTATAATGCAACTACAATTCAGAAGTTAAAAAGTTAACCGTCTCGGTGGTCTGGTTGGCTCGCCTACCTGGAATGTGGGAGACCCGGGTACGAACCGCGGTCGGGATGCTTTTTGTAATTTTCTGAATTGTATTAAATAAAAAGGGCCTATTTGAAAAGAGAGTTGAACATTTGAGTTGTCAAGGTATAAAAATTTAAAATTCTGAGATAAGCTTAAAACAACAATACGCTTGGTGGAGTGGACATAATATTTGTACATTTTGTTTTAATCTTATCAGCACAAATGCATCGAGAAAATTATCTGTAATAACCTTTGCTACTGGCCTGATTATGCAAAACGATATCACAGAAATGTGCAAAATATGAAAACAAAAATATAATGGAAAAAGGCTAGAATATTATTCTATTCTATTCCGAGAAAGGATGATGTGTGAATTCACTTTAACGGAAACGACACGAATGAAAATTGAACAGTAAGCCAAGTACAAGATAAGACAATCTTAACGTAGAATAGTATCGATCATTGCCTGCGTAAAATAAAATGTACATTTCGGTCATTTGGTCACATAATTTGCGTGATCAGCTGTAGAAGCTAAAACGGGGGACCGACTACTTTTTTTCACTCTGTGAAAAAAATGCAGTTTCTCGTACACACAGAGCCCCCCCCCCCCCCAAAAAAAGGGCCCCACCACCCACCACCTACCGAGGCAAAAGAAAAATAACATTCATGCAAAGCCAAGCATTTTGACGAGTAATTAATTCAACGAAAGTCATTTATAAATTGTTTTGTTTTGAATGGTTTTTAGTTGCAGCGCGATGAGTTTCGGTTGCTGGTTCCCTCGCCGGGCGCGCGAGGGGAAAATGACAGTCGACCCTTTAAAAGGGGCCCTGGCCGGGGCCGGGCGGGGGTGAGATAAGACGCTTCGTTTCCCTTTTTGGGCGAACCTTGGCGGGGCTGTGGGGACCCCCATGGGGGGAAAAATCTTGACCACCAGGAGGGCCCGAGTAGAAGGCGAAGGCTTTTGAAAACCCCCCGGGTTGTCGGGGGAAACGGAAACTGGGGGACATGGAATGGCCATGGTTCCCTAGGAGACAGAGCTGGGGTGTGCCCTGGTTTTCCCCCGGTGCTAACTAACTACCCCCAAAAATCTTGCCGAGTCCCGCTTTTGCAAGGGCCTTGGGAAAAAACCCAAGGGGAAACGTACGTTTCGATTTGGGTTTGGAATAAAATAGAAACTTTTTTTTCCCCTGAAACCCAAAAGTCGGCCCCCCCGAACATGCGGCAAAGCACCGTGCCAGCTGACTGACGCAGATGCTGTCGGTACCGGTAGCCGGCTGTCACTATCCTGGGTTGAGTGGGTTCGACTCCCGGTCAGGGGTGTGGTGTGTTTAGAAAAGGGACCAGAGGGGAGACCGCACCAGGTGACTAAAGCTTTCGTCTAGTGAAGCTAGGGGAAAAGTAAAGTTCCCAAACTAGTCGGGCTTTTATTGAGAT
This sequence comes from Sweltsa coloradensis, assembly GCA_024449915.1. Lineage (NCBI taxonomy): Eukaryota > Metazoa > Arthropoda > Insecta > Plecoptera > Chloroperlidae > Sweltsa > Sweltsa coloradensis. The sequence continues at coordinate 12,932 of JAMZAV010002247.1, read as the reverse complement.
AAAATTCCTAGTTCGACTCCCGGTAGGGGTTTTACAGTACTGAGCAAAAAAGTTCTCACAAAGGAAAGGGTTTAAAACTTCTACCCAAATAACAGAGTACACTGCTTCTACTAAAAGCAGCCCCCCCCTCGGGGAAAAAAACCAAGCCGGGCGGGTCAACTCAGATCCAAAGATAATTTCCCAAAAAATTTTGTCAATCATGATGAGGAAGGAATGGCCAAAAACTCTGCGGGGGTCAGCCCCCCCACCCCGTCCCCTCGTCTCTACTGGTGACGACAGGAGGGCCCCATGGGGGGGAAACCCTTCAGTTTGGTCTCTACGTCTCCATGGGGTCAACTCATGAAGAGGAAGGAATGGCAAATACTTGCGGGGGTCAGCCTAAACCCCGTCCGGGCGTCTCTACTGAGTGGAATTTACAGGAGTCTCCCTGGGGAAACCCTTTAGTTTTGGGCTCCCAGTCTCCATGGGGTAATCTGATGGGGGAAGGGAAAGGCAAAAACCTTTCGGGGCTCCCCACCCCCGCGTCCTTGTCCCCTACTGAGTGGACTGACAGGAGTCCCCAGGGGGAACCCCTTAGTTTTTGGGCTCTACGTCTCCATGGGGTCAATCATGATGAGGAAGGGAAAGGCAAAAAACTCTGCGGGGGGTCAGCCCCCCGCTTTCCCTCGTCTCTACTGAATGGACTGACAGGATCTCATGGGGAACCTTTTATTTGGTCTCTAAGTCCCATGGGGGCAACCATGATGAGGAAAAGGGAAAGGCAAAAACCCCTGCGGGGCTCAGCCTCCCCCCGCCGTCGTCTTAAATGAGTGGACTGCAGGGTTCATGGGGAACCTTCAGTTTGGGGCTCTTTCGTCTCCATGGGGGGGAACTAAAGAAAGAGGAAGGAAAAGGGGAAAAAAAACCCGCGGGGGTCAAACCTCACCGCGTTTTCCCTCGTCTCTACTGATTGGGGCCCGACACCCGGGGTCCCCATTGGGGAAACCCCTTCCCCGTTTTGGGCCCCTACTCTCCATGGGGGGCAAATCTGATGAAAGGGAAAGGGAAAGGCAAAAAATTGCGGGGCTCAGCCTCAAAGCGTTCCCCCCCCCCCCCCTTTGGGCTCTACTGAGTGGGGCGACAAAAGGGGTTTTCCCTGGGGGCCTTCAGGTTTTTGGGCTTAAAGTTTCCCCTTTGGGGGCAAATCATGAGAGAAGGAAAAGGCCAAATTTCTCTGGGGGGGCTCAGGGGCCCCACCGGCCCTCGTTTCTTTTACTGAGTGGAGAAGGAATCTCCTGGGGAACCTTCATTTGGTCTCCGTCCCCCCTGGGGTCAAATCATGATGAGGGAAAGGAAAAGGCAAATTTTCCCCCCCCCCCCCGCGGGGTCAGCCTCACCGCGTCCGTCGTCTCTACTGAGTGGAGTGGAGTTTCATGGGGAACCTTTAGTTTTTGGGCTCTAAAGTCCCCCCATGGGGTCAATCTGATGAGGAAGGAATGGCAAATTTCTCCCGCGGGGGGTCCGCCTCACCCCCGGTTCGTCGTCTCACTGAGTGGACTTTCAGGAGTCCCATGGGGGAAACCCTTTAGTTTTTGGGCTCTACGTTTTTCCATGGGGGGCAACTCCTATGAGGAAAGGGAAAGGGCAAATACTCTGCGGGGCTCAGCCTCACCGCGTCCGTCGTCTCTACTGAGTGGAGTGGAGTCTCATGGGGAACCTTCAGTTTGGTCTCTACGTCTCCATGGGGTCAACTCATGATGAGGAAGGAATGGCAAATACTCTTTTCGGGGGGGTCCGCCTAACCCCGGGCCGTTTGTTCTACTGGGGACGGGCGGGGTCTCATGGGGAAACCCTTTAATTTTGGGCCTCTACGTCTCCATGGGGGAAAAAAGATGAGGAAAGGGAAAGGGGAAAATTTCCCTTTTTTTTTGGCCCCCCGGGGGTCCAAACCCCCAAACCCCGTCCGCCCGTCTCTATGAGGGAAATGCCCGGAAATCTCATGGGGAACCTTAAATTTGGGCCCCCTAAATTTTCCTGGGGGAATAAAGAAAGAGGAAGGAAGGCAAAAAAACCTGGGGGGCTCAGCCTCACCGCTTTCCCTACCCTCTCTACTGAGTGGGGGCTGAAAAGGAAATCTCCTGGGGGCCCCTTAGTTTGGTCTCTACGTCTCCATGGGGTAACTCAATGAGGGAAAGGAAAAGGCAAAAACTCTGCGGGGCTCCCGCCTCACCGCGTCCCTCCCTTCCCCACTGAGGGGGGCGGGCAGGGGTTCAAAGGGGGAAACCTTTTAAATTTGGTCTCTACGTCCCCCTTTGGGGCAACTCATGATGAGGAAAGGGAAAGGCAAAAACTCTGCGGGGCCCAGCCTTTACCCGGGGTCCCCTCGTTTTCTACTGAGTGGACTGACAGGAGTCTCATGGGGAACCTTCAGTTTGGTCTCTACGTCTCCATGGGGTCAACTCATGATGAGGAAGGAATGGCAAATACTCTGCGGGGCTCAGCCTCAAACCCCGTCCCCTGTCTACTGAAATGGGGCGGGCAGGAGCTCCCTGGGGAAACCTTTAGTTTTGGGCCCCTTTCGTCTCCATTTGGGGGGCAAACTCATGATGAGGAAGGAATGGCAAATACTCTGCGGGGCTCAGCCTCACCGCGTCCGTTACCCCTACTGAGGGAAATGGAGTTCATGGGGAAAAACCTTTAGTTTTTTTTCTCTTTCGTCCCAGGGGTTCCCCCCTCATGATGAGGAAAGGGAAAGGGGGAAAATTTTCCCGGGGGGGCTCGCCTCAAACCCCGCCGTCGTTCTACTGAGTGGGGTGGAAATCCATGGGGGAAACCCTTCCCGTTTGGTTCTTTCGTCGCATGGTGCTCACTGCGCCCGGGGACCTTTAACTTTTTAGTTTAGAAACCCCCGCTGGCCCCAACACCCAAAGTAAAATAGGTAGACCCTGTTAAAAAATCATTTTTTTACTTCGGTTTAAACCCCCCTTCGGAAATGACAATTTATGCAAAAACCCGTAGGCCCCACGTAATAGAACATAAGAAGGGAAAAATTATTTTTTTATTAAAAAAATTGTACTTCAAAAAGAAAAAATTTCGGGAAAAAAAGGGAAAAATTTAAAAAAAGGACGGAAAGCCCGACTCCCCCAAAAAAATTTTTAAAGGGGGTAAAAAAAGAGGGCCCCAAATCACTTTGGGTAACCTAAAAACCCAATGACAATACTGGAATAACGAAAATGGCTTTTTCTGTGTTGGTATAATGTTTTATTTGAAGAACATAACATAATGATGACTTCAGCTGCTTGCTATGTAGAAGTTCTTACAAGACATTGCTCTACTTGAAGAACATCATTACTTGCACCGCCATGTAGAAGGTGGTGCAGAGGCCAACCCCGAAGGCGATACCTCTAGCAGGCTGTGGAACGACCCACACGGCGTAGACGAGCGTGTGCACAATCCGGGCGGCGGTGAATGAACGGAACAGGTTGATGGCGAGAGCAGGCGATGGGTTGGTGAGCGTGTACAAGAAGGCCGTGACGAGGAAGATGGGGATGTTCTCCAAGTCGTTCAGGTGGGCCCTGGAATAACAAACAGAGTGTACAAGAAGGCCGTGACGAGGAAGATGGGTATGTTCTCCAAGTCGTTCAGGTGGGCCCTGGAATAACACACAGAGTGTATAAGAAGGCCGTGACGAGGAAGATGGGGATGTTCTCCAAGTCGTTCAGGTGGGCCCTGGAATAACACACAGAGATTATAAGAAGGCCGTGACGAGGAAGATGGGGATGTTCTCCAAGTCGTTCAGGTGGGCCCTGGAATAACACAGAGTTTACAAGAAGGCCGTGACGAGGAAGATGGGGGTGTTCTCCAAGTCGGTCAGGTGGGCCCTGGAATAACAAACAGAGTGTACAAGAAGGCCGTGACGAGGAAGATGGGGATGTTCTCCAAGTCGTTCAGGTGGGCCCTGGAATAACACACAGAGTTTACAAGAAGGCCGTGACGAGGAAGATGGGGATGTTCTCCAAGTCGTTCAGGTGGGCCCTGGAATAACAAACAGAGTTTACAAGAAGGCCGTGACGAGGAAGATGGGGATGTTCTCCAAGTCGTTCAGGTGGGCCCTGGAATAACACACAGAGTTTACAACAAGGCCGTGACGAGGAAGATGGGGATGTTCTCCAAGTCGTTCAGGTGGGCCCTGGAATAACACACAGAGAAATCAAGAAGGCAGTGACGAGGAAGATGGGGATGTTCTCCAAGTCGTTCAGGTGGGCCCTGGAATAACACACAGAGTTTACAAGAAGGCCGTGACTAGGAAGATGGGGATGTTCTCCAAGTCGTTCAGGTGGGCCCTGGAATAACACACAGAGTTTACAAGAAGGCCGTGACGAGGAAGATGGGGATGTTCTCCAAGTCGTTCAGGTGGGCCCTGGAATAACAAACAGAGTTTGCAAGAAGGCCGTGACGAGGAAGATGGGGATGTTCTCCAAGTCGTTCAGGTGGGCCCTGGAATAACACACAGAGATTACAATAAGGCCGTGACGAGGAAGATGGGGATGTTCTCCAAGTCGTTCAGGTGGGCCCTGGAATAACACACAGAGTTTACAAGAAGGCCGTGACGAGGAAGATGGGGATGTTCTCCAAGTCGTTCAGGTGGGCCCTGGAATAACACACAGAGTTTACAAGAAGGCCGTGACAAGGAAGATGGGGATGTTCTCCAAGTCGTTCAGGTGGGACCTGGAATAACACACAGAGTTTACAAGAAGGCCGTGACGAGGAAGATGGGGATGTTCTCAAAGTCGTTCAAGTGGGCCCTGGAATAACAAACAGAGCTTACGACCGCCATGCATTACTTGTGCCCATATAAAATAGAGTGTATAGTGCAGGAGCGGGGTGGAGAAATATGTTTTTTGTAAACTATTTAAAGACTTTTCCAGTCCAAAAAGTTAAAACATGACAAATTTATAGTCCATCTACCGTCCACGGTATGATTTCTTCGAATCCATAAAAGTTGCTGAATAAAAATTTGGTAACAGCTTTAAGTTTTTTATGTGCGTCCACAAATAGGTAATAACCCTTGTAATATTGAAATTTGACATTTTCACGTTAATAATATTATTTTTCCTTGTCTATCACACTTCAATATGGATTCCCTACGAGAGGTATAACCTCGACTGATCATAGACATTATTGTTAAACAGGGTAACCAACCTGCGAACTCGCTCAACGTCCGTGTCGTCGAGTTTGACCTTGTCTTGCTTATTTCTTGCGTCCTCAGGATTCGCAAACGCCTAAAAACAAACAGAAGAAACTTGAGAAATTGGATCATAAAAGAATTATTTTAAGAAAAACATAATCCAGGAGGTTGATGAACCAAGGAAATGATTAAGAGAATGCAATCGTATCCTCCGACAGATACCCCCCGCGTCTGGCCCAAGGAGTTATGAGGCAGCATGGCGTCTAGACAGCATCATCACACCATTACAGCTCCATACGATGATCACGTGGAAACTAAAGACCTGTCCACTGACCAGCACCCAAAACAAAGATCCCAAGAGAGAAACCATTCAGAATCTTACTTCTGCTCATCCTATAAGGCTTCGTAAGAAGCGAGCCAAAAATAAAGTTGCAAGATTATCACTGGTAAGAAAAGTGTGATGCAACCGTAATCTAGGATAAGTAAACTAGGTAGAATGTAGATAAGTTATTTATATTAATCTTGTTTTTGACATAGGATCACTTTCTTATCTGTATTGTAACTGTACGATATAGGTGTTCGTCAATGTTTGCAAATGTAGTGAATATTTCACTGTAGAGTTAGGTACAATTATTGCTAGTTGATTGAACCATGGAAATGTAATAGTAACATTGCTCCATGGTTAACACTATAATAATTTGTCACACCATGAGCTTTCAGATGATTCTGTCAGGAATGCAGACTTCATAGCTTAATGATTAGCATAAGTCAAGTTGGCATCCATGGCAGAAGACCTCTCTAAACGAAATTTGAATCAATATTTTGTCAGTGCCACATAAACCCGCCATGTGACAATACATCACACTCACCTTCTTGGCGAACCTCTGCCTGGTTGTGAGGGCAGTCACAACGAACATCTTGACCACCAGGACGGCCGAGTAGAAGGCGAAGGCGTTGAACACCGGGTTGTCGGTGGACAGGAGCTGCGACATGGACATGGCCATGGTTGCTAGGAGACAGAGAGTGTGCGGTGCTAACTAGGCCCCACACTCTTGCCGAGTCACTCGCTATGATATTGATAAGGCACTTGAGAGTAACCGACGTAGGCACCCAGAACACGAGATAGGGAACACAAGGAGAAACCTGATCACCAGATCCTGGGTTCGAAGCCCGGTGAGAGAGCACGCGGCTGGCCAGCTTGATTGGGGTCAAGTTTCTGGGTTTGACTCCTGGGTAAAGCTCTTTTCCATTGATGGGGTTAAGACTTAAGAGTTATATCTAAGTTCACTGCACAGAATTGAGAACAGTATGGTACTGTCTACTGAGCTCAATTTGATCAGAGCTCGGAGACTAACCCCCCTTCTGCAGGGGATTCAACTACTGTGTATAGTGTGTCAGTATCAATGGACACAAATAGCAAATGCTGTACAGGACTCATCATAGGAACCTTCTGTTTGGTCTCTGGGTGGGTTGGAAGTCTGGACTCGATCTTACGATCTTCAGGACTCGAAACTATTCTCCTATTGGTTGACAGCTGCACTCCAAGAAGGACTCGTTTCCCACGACACGTTGGCAATATGTTCAGGTCTGGCCCAGCCCAGGGTTGATAGCAAGTATCTAAGTCTAGTGATATTGTTGCCCGGGTCCTCCTGACTGATGGGGAGGTCGTTGACCCTGGTTCGTTAGCTGATGGATTCGACTCAGCATTATTTATACAGGGGATTCCTCATTGCGGCTTGTAGGTTTAGCCCGAGACCCACCCGACCTACCTATAGCTCCATCCCGCTCACACATAATAACATACTTGATCGGTGGTTCCTGTCGAGAAGCTGAGGAAGAACCGACAAACTAACCGGGAGGCAAAGTCATCCAGCTCCGCCTGTGCTGACCACACAAGTCTACTTAATGGCTATAAAATAATAACTTTTAAGAATTCATCGTGGTACCCTAGATAGGGATAATTGCTGGAGTGAGAGGATATGTCACAATCTACAGGGTTTAAGAAATAATAAAATCAGTTACCTATCATATTATATAGAATCATACTTCAGTTCAATCATACTTTGTTTTTATTAACGAATTGCACTACAAAACAGCAACAGAATGAATGTACACCAAAATAAATTCTGATAGCCCCAGTCCACTCTCTCTACAATCATGATGTCTAGCTAGAGCCAGAACCAGAAGCGAGCAGTGCACTACACACTCACTGTAGGCTACATAATTATCTTCAGTTCTTGGCTAAGAACCATCCGTGCATTGACATACACAATTCAGACATCAGTATCGATACTGGACATATTGTCGCATCTTATCCTTATTGAGCGAGCGAAGCGAGCGTCTCCACTTGACTCTTATGGCTCGAATGTCTGTTTTTTTTTTCTGTTACTGCTTCGATACAGGTCGCACCGTTTCTCTGATCGACCTGAAATTTTGCACACATGTACATACCACCTAGGCGGGTTGCTGTATAGTTTTGTGGCAAAATCGTTCAAAAGTTAAAAAGTTACATTAAAGTTAATCCAAAGTTTTTTTTTCAAACTAAACGGCGACAAAATCTGAGGTGGCCAAATCATTTAGAATGTCCGTCCGATCACGAATATGTTATTTTTATTTTGATCCGATAAGTAGTGTAGATGGAAATTACATTATAACAAAGTCCCGTTACCATGGCAACGGAAAGTCGCACAGCTTTTTTGGCTCATGATAGCGGTCGAACGGAGGCTCGGATCGAGTTGAAATTTTGACCATCCGCAAGTTTCGTTCCCGATTGAATGCCATTAGTTTTGTGGCAAAATCGTTCAAAAAGTTATAAAGTTACATTAAAGTTGATCTAAAGTTTTTTTTTAAAACTAAACGGCGACAAAATCTGAGGTAGCCAAATCATTTAGAATGTCCGTCCGGTCACGAATATGTTAATTTTATTTTGATCCGATAAGTAGTGTAGATAGAAATTACATTTTAACAAAAGTAACGTTACCATGGCAACGAAAAGTCGCACAAGAATTCTGGTTACTATGTACTGCCACCTAGAAGTAATCAAGAGTTAAAATAGTTTTCCCAAAGAAATAATGTCAAGGTCCTCTAGATGGCGGTGGATTTTATCCATTCTCTCCTATTTTACAAATTTTCAGCTAAATCGGTCAAGACCTTAAAGACTTATTGGTATGTAACATTATAGGAATGTCGTACTCGGGTCGTGTTGCACGTACCGGTGCTCGCTCAACAACGCGTCCAACTGAGCGTTTTCCTAGTTATAATCCTTATTATAAAGTACGTAACAAGATGAAGGTGTTGTCTACTTGAAGAAGATGACAACTTGCGCAGCCATGTAGACGGTTGTGATCAGTCCCAGCCCGTAGGATACACTTCTGGCCTGCTTGGGCGCCACCCACACGCCGTAGACGAGCGTGTGCATGATCCGGGCGGCGGTGAACACGCGGAACAGGTTGATGGCTAGAGCAGGCGCTGGGTTGGTGAGCAGGTACAAGAAGGCCGTGACGAAGAAGATGGGGATGTTCTCCAAGTCGTTCAAGTGGGCCCTGGAATAAGAGAAGAGTCAAGGTCATCCAAATGTCTAACCAGAACCAGAGTCGATAAAGAGGAAACTTCTTTATCGACTCTGCCAGAAGCAAGACTTTGACTTTGGTATGAAGTATGCGGGGCTTATACAGATTCCACTGAGCTTATATTATGATGAACTAGAACCCATTTCACGCGGTCCAACCTGCTTTTCAGTCAAACTCCACTTGACAAGTTCAGTTCAGTTTCTGCAAACCACAGTGGTTCACGATTGGCGTCAATGCTAACTCCAACTCATCGAGGATAATAAGAACGCGTTCACGACTATGGAAATGCGTCAACCTGCTCGTCCCAACGTTGAAGTTGTAATTCAAGTTGACGCGACAGTCTTGTAAAGTAGGTTCAGAGACCCTGAGTTTAGAGGACCTTGCCAAACGCTTGTTGAAATAAATTCTCAGATAATTGATCGAGTTACATCTGGTCAAGACTTCAAGGAATTCTTTACCTTGGTTCTGATAACATGAGGCTTACCTGCGAAGTTGTTCCACATCGGGATCCAAGTCAGTGAGTTTCATCGAACTCTGTTTGCCACTGTTCTCGGGCTTCTGAAAACAAGACCGACATAATGTAATAATTGACATTGCTTTGGAAGAAGAGTATAGTAGGCCTCAAAGATAACATTGATACTAAAGGAAAATCTTGGAACCTTCTTCTTTCAGCCTTAGGAAGAATAATCAGAAACATGGGACGTCTACGATATCATACAGACGGGAAAAGATGCCTGTCTGCTGCCATTGAACGAAGGCGACTCGTCTTTCCTTCCGTTCATATTATAAATAAATAACCTTAGAACGTTATGAGCAGAATGTTCCCCAAGCGTCGAGGGCGGCTCTTTGACGATCATCCACCCCATCATAAGAGAAACAAATACCACTTGATTAGTACCTGCATAAATACAAGTATGGTCTTCGGAAACGACAAAAAATTCAATCACACTGCCGCTTAAAAATATTATATGGTTTAAGTTGACTTCAAAACGAAAATTAATATTGTTATTTTTGTAATCGTTTATCTTTATTGACGTTTAGAGATAAGAAAATTAGGTTTGTCAAGGTAAGAAAAAGAATGCAAGATATAGAGATAAATGGTTCGAAATATCTCGTTTTACATATAAAAGTATGTTGAAGTAAACCACCCAAATGATTGTCTGGACTCTCCTTCCCATAAGGGAGCGACTCGACGCGAGGTCCTATACTTCACCCTGTAGCCATACCAGGTCTTGTAATACACCTGTTGGAAGCCATGGTCACTGGTCAGCCAGGAACCGACTTCATTTTGCCTTGGCGATTTGGCAACAATCTAAAATAGTTTAGAAGCGAACATTTCCAGAGGTAACAACCGACATTGTCTACAAGGGTTGGTTCTGCGTCCTAGATAGCTTTATGCCGTCTTGCTCCTCTACATTTGCTTGGTTCTGATAACCTCCGGAACACACACGTGTACTGACCTTCCCGGCGAGCTTCCGGTGTCTGGCTGTTAGGACCGACAGAGCCACCATCTTGAACACCAGGACTGCGCAGTAGAAGGCGTAGGCCCCGAACACGGGGTTAGCAGCTGTGAACACACGTGTACTGACCTTCCCGGCGAGCTTCCGGTGTCTGGCTGTTAGGACCGACAGAGCCACCATCTTGAACACCAGGACTGCGCAGTAGAAGGCGTATAGGACCGACAGAGCCACCCAGGCCCCGAACACGGGGTTGTCCGAGGACAGCAGCTGAGAGAACGACATCTTGTGATGCTGTGAGGTGGTGACAAACTGACGAGCAAGATGACTAGCAGGTTCACACCTGCCTGGCCCCGTTTGGTTATCTATTGTCACGTGGTGAGTGTGCCAAACTAATAATGAGCTGATTGCTTTTCAACTTTCAAGGAATGTCGCCCCTCTGGTGAAACACAGCATGACTTTGTGTATTTTTATCAATATGCGGAGAATTAAACGTCTTATATATAATATGTTTGTGTAAGCTCCATGCACCAGCTCGATCTAAGCAGATGTTCATCTTTCATGGGGGCGCAACACACATTCACACGATTTGGGCACTAATTAAATATTGAATTACTTTATTTATGTTACATTCATACCGTTCCCAAGTTCTCGGCCCTCCGTGGGTTTGGCAACGTGTTCGATTGGTGGGAGGGGGGGGGGGGGGGCAGAGGCAGATAGCCGTTTAAATATTGCATAATTGTATACAGAATGTAGGAAAATTGAACCAAAATCATTTTTAGAAAGGGTATACAAATATTAATTTCGGAAATATAGTTGAAATCGTCATATTGTGCAATTGCTACTAAGAATAAATAGGCGTACGTCGTTCTTACGCCTGTGTTTTCCTATTCGGGAATCCCGATCAGGAATCACACGACTATATTTCCATTCCATTCCATGGAATACTATTAATTTAAGATTTAATTATTTTCTTAGAAACTGTAACAACAAAGTTACTACATACAATTTAAGTAAATTGACGCGTGTAATTTATAACAGTGTTGATTGAACCACATATTTATTATTGGTGTTTAAAAAGCAAAGTGGCTGACATCTGGCGGTCAAGTGGAGAACTGCTCCAAGGCAGATACCGGGCGGCTGCATGGCGGCATTCAATGTTAAACCAATGCAATATTGTAGCGTCACGGTCAACTCCAGAATGAATTTACTCGATCATGTTTATTATTTAGCAAGCAAGAAACGTTATAAAATTAGTAATACACATTTTTGTGATGCGTAATGAAAGAAAAAGTCCGAATGTGTATATTATTCCGTGCAATACTGTGGGTTAGATGCATGTTAGATGGGAGTTCTATTCCCATTCCTTGAGACACATTTTTCACAACTTTCATCAGTTTCGTGGATACCACCAACCGATAAACGATAAACCATAATGGTAACTAATGTAATTTATTACAATGATGAGATGATGAATGATGAGGCGGTATAGGGCCAAAGCGGGCTAAGAGCTATGCACCGTCTTTGGGATTGGGTTTAACATTCCAAACCCAAAGACACTGTGAACCATAGTAGGTATTATGCATGTCTCATTAACGGTATAATTGATAATTGGTATTGATATAATATGGAATTTTTGTAATTATTATTATTTATATTAATAATATATGTCCATAATTATACTTTTTAAATTTGTGCACCGCATTGAATGTAATCTATCCTACCTTGATTTTTATTCTTATGCCAAGAGATTTGTACCAACTGCTGCTGTGAACAGCAAATAATATGCGTAGACTTAATTATTTATGGGCTCATATTATTCATAATCCAACCTAAACAGCAACAAAACAATTCTAGGACTTAACTAGGCGTAATATAATTAGTTAACTATGCGTATTAATAATAGTAGGTATATATATAATGTTTAGTTAAGGCCGGTGCCATCCATATAACTTATAACTTTAAATTTTTAGCCGCATTGGGGGTTGGGGGGGGGGGGGGGGCGGGGGCGGGGGGGGGGGCTTTTAAATGTGAGACAATGTTTTTAAGAGGTTTCAATGGCGAGACGAAACACAAATTTAATAACAAATCGAGTTTGATAATTTATTCGCGAGGAACCCGCAAAAAATTACTTCCGTTGGGCGGGGGCGGGGGGGGGGGGGGGGGAAGAAATAAATAATTTGTGATATATTACATATCATATAGTGCCTAAGTAAAGGCCAATAATCATAATAAATTCGTGGTATTGCCATCAAGTTAAAATTACTGAAATTACAAGTCTCCAAATTACGAGATAAAATTCCTTAATTTTGCTAGTTATTTTGCAGCTGAGGGTTACAAAATATAGTGATTGACCTACCCCATCGTACCCAACTACTGGAAAGTGGAAATACTTCTAGAACTGACGCTTACAATGAAATTTATGCTTTAAAGCATGAAAACACACCTTGCTCCCTATGGCAGCCCGTGTTTTTTATCTGCCTTCTGACGGCCATGTTGGCATACGACCGTGCTGCTACCTGGTTAGGTTTTAACCGCGAATTGGTGTTTACAGCCAATACACCACACTTTCACTTTGGTTGCGACCCACGGCACCGTATGGAATCACCCCTAGTAGTTGTACAGTCTGTCACCCGCGCGCCACCGTACGGTACGCCTGCAGGCCGAGCAGCTATACTAGCCCGCAATACACGTAGGAGTAATATCACCCCTAGTAGTTGTACAGTCTGTCACCCGCGC